>JASAMZ010010483.1:0-23211 GCA_030248115.1 Linhomoeus sp. GSCO2_2
AACTTTTGAATTTCGAAGTCCCTTAGCGACATTACCAGTGAGTCGAGAGCTTTCCGTAGAGCCCAAGATCTCCTTCCTACGACTTTCCAACACCGAGATCTGAGAGCGTGACGGACGAACGAACGAACGGACGAACGAACGCACGCACGCACGAAAAGCTCTCGTAGGGGTTCGCCCGGCTGAGGCCGGGCGAAAAAATGAATCGGTTTTATGTACCGCTACAAGTATTGTCAGTGCCAACGCGTTACGCATAGCACAATTTGATTAATTAATTACTTAACTTACAAACAAACACTTTGTAGCTAGACAATATTCCGGTTAATTGTTTAGTAATAACACTGAAAGTATAACATCTGAAGTTACGTGAAACCATTTCTGTCCATCGCCCAAGTAGCTTTCGCACACGTCCTTTGGCCACTGATAGTGATGTGGCCATTCGTTCTCCTCCATAGAGATAATTTCATCTGCAAGACAGCATGCAAACAGACAAGTCAGACTGATTACAGCAACTTTGTTGCATGCATGCTCACTTTATAAATTCATAAACAACACCACAAAATAATAAATCCTGAAAAAAATTAAATAAATCCTGGAAAGTAGATCTAAGATAATACACAGTTCCCAGAAGCAAGATTTGGTTTGCGAACTTGCTTTTGCTACTTATGTGCCATCCCCCCCCCCCCCCCCCCCCCCCACCACAACCTTTTCTTTGCAGCTGAGACTTATCCTGTACAGTGTCAAATAGTATACATCCATCCCTTAGTAGCATACCCAGAGTATAGGTACTAATTGGCACTCAGTGACAAATAGTATACCCATTGTATACTATATGGGGTCGCAAAATATTTTTAGTCGCGACACGTTTCTGCGCAATAACCTGTTTGACGTGCCATAGTCAGAGCTAGAGACAAAACGCTTGCAAGATTTTGTCAATATTTTGCGTTTTCAATTCCTGGAATGCAGTGCGCACACTCAAATTTTATGCTACAATACACCGATAAGCTCACCCATTTCAAAATGTTAGCCTACAGTGAAAACCTCTAAAACAAGCTGTAAATGGAAATTGCCAATTTGTATAAATGGGTACATTCACACTAAAGTCTGTCCAAAAGTAATTTGCATAGAGGATTTTTTATATAGCTTTCTTAGAGCAAACCTGGTCGTATGATAGATCAATGTGTAGAGTGGGCAGAGCAGCGTCGGGGCGCGAGGGAAATTCGCTATTTACGCAACACGCGCAGAAATGGACGCACATGAAAAAAATCGACTTTTTACTTACGCGAGCGATCTTTTCTAATTTTGTCGCAAAATGTCCCCTAATATGTCCTTACAACAAGCTTAGAGTAACAAGCTTAGAGTAAAATAAAAACTGGGTACCCGATGATGGTTGATTGGCATTGTACAGTGTTTTGTGCATTTGAGGAGTTCATTCCATAGAGTGTCAGAATAGTAAGTTGAGCATTTCTTCGGGGAGTTCCGCCGCAATTACCTCGAGTTTCCAGAGAAAGTTTGTGCCATTGTTGGGCAATCGATGCCTGTAAGGTGCATTGGTGGGTACTGATCCATAGATGGATCAGGAATGTTCGCCGCAGGTTCACTTTGGAATGAAGAGGGTCTAAATGGGACGACGCCCTTTTCTTTTGGGTCACAAATGCGGACGGTAACGGTACCATTGCTGTAGGCTGCAGAACCGCACAGTGAACAGAATTGCCGCGTTTCGTATTCGATTGAATAGGTGGCAAAAACGTACGTTGCCGGACACATCCATGGAAAATATTGCTAAGTTTTAGCCATTTGAAATTGCCGAAATCTGCCATGCTTGAAAAAAACCTTGAAAATATCCCTAATTTTGTGAATTCTAAAATCTGAAACTGCTGTATAATTACTTGACATTCTACGCCCGATTCATCCACGCAAAGATATTTTGAATTTTAAGTTGTTTGAAATTGTCGAAATTTGGCAATTTTGAAAAGAACCTTGAAAATATCCCTAATTTCGTTAATTATAAAATCTGAAACTATTTGATAAATGTTTGGCAGACTATGCTCGACACATCCGTGAAAAGAAATTTTGAAATTTAAGCTGTTTGAAATTGTCGAAATTTGGGAATTTTGACAAAACCCTTGAAAATATCCCTAATTTCGTTAATTATAAAATCTGAAACTATTGCTAAATACTTGGCAAACTACGCTCGATACATCCGTGCAAAGAAGTTTTGAAATTTAAGCTGTTTGAATTCGTCGAAATTTGGGAATTTTGACAAAACCCTTAAAAATATCCCTAATTTCGTTAATTATAAAACCTGAAACTATTTGATTAATACTTGGCAGACTATGCTCGACACATCCGTGAAAAGAAATTTTGAAATTTAAGCTGTTTAAAATTGACGAAACTTGGGAATTTTGACAAAAACCTTGAAAATATCCCTAATTTCGTTAATTATATTCGCTGAAACTATTTGATAAATACTTGGTAGACTATGCTCGACACATCCGTGAAAAAAAATTTTGAAATTTAAGCTGTTTGAAATTGTTGAAATTCGGGGATTTTAACAAAATCCTTAAAAATATCCTAAATTTCATTAATTATATTTGCTGAAACTATTTGCTAAATACTTGGCAGACTATGCTCGATACATCGGTGCAAAGAAGTTTTGAAATTTAAGCTGTTTGAATTGTTTGAAATTTGGGAATTTTGACAAAAACCTTGAAAATATACCTAATTTGGTGAATTCCAAAATCCGAAACTATGTCACAAATTCATCGCGTCTTATGCCCTTTCCATTTCAGCAAAAACTTTGCCGATACGACTTGTAATTAAAAGTGTCAGTTTTGACATTTTCATATTTTAATTGTAAATATCTCGAAATAGGGAAATTAGCAACAGAAACGGACAACGGCACGTTACTCAGCGCATTCGACTCCATTGGGTGGCACTAACCGTCATGTCTAGTTTTGTGACACAGACACACAGACACACAGACACACAGACACACGAACGGACAATAGCGTCCGTATATATACTCGCCGCCCTGGGGGGCGGCGAAAAAACTGGGTACCCGATGATGGTTGATTGGCATTGCATAGTGTGTCGTGCATTTGAGTAGTGTATTCAGTAGTGTGTCAGACTAGAAAGTTTTTGCATTTCTTCGGAGAGTATCACCGCATATCATGTTCTCTTTTGTTTGAGACCAAAACCACCAAAATTCGCCAAGAAAATCGTGAGTTGTATGGGGAAAAATCGCTCGCATAACAAAAAGTCGATTTTTTTCATGTGCGCCAACTTCTGTGCGTGTTGCGTAAATAGCGAATTTCGTTCACGACCAGACGCAGCTCTGCCCACTCTACACACTGATCTATGATACGTCCGGGATTGCTCTAAGTAAGCCAGGGATCTATATGAAAAACATTTTTGAACAGACTTTATTTGAATAGTACTTCTGTTTGGCAAAATTCTTTTTTCCGAATAGCATGCCCGGGTACACTAATCGACACTGTGCCGTACTTCCCTACAATAACCCAGTTTCTAAATTTTAAAAATCCTATATACTAAGCGCCATAGAGTCTGTTTGTTTGTTTGTTTGTTTGTTTGTTTGTTTGTTTGTTTGTTTGTTTGTCCGTCTGTTAACACGATAACTCTAGCTACAGTTGACGGATCGCGATGATCTATGGCTTAAACTGACCGTCGTGACATGTAGTTTTGCACCTCCTATTGTGGACTTTGGCCGATGACTAAATTCCACAATATTTCGCAAATATCGGCTGCGCCAGTACATTCTGAGCACAGAGGGCGCCGCACACTGCGATTGACGTTTGATTTCGCGCCAAAAGCACTCTACAGTGTCACCATTCATGGCAGAGTTGTCTTTGTGAGACTCCAAAGCATATTCGCAGGCACTGCATGCACTGGCAGGGGCACAGCATCAAACTGCTTTGGATCTATGTCAAATGTCTTTAGATCCATCTGAAATCTCCTACGGGCTAAACCCAAATGCCTACGGGCTAAACCCAAGTGTCTATTCACGGGAGCTGGTGCGAGCCTAAATGTAGGCACTGGCAGGGGCACAGGGTCAAATGGCTTGAGATCTATCTGAAATGTCCTACGTGCTAAACACAATTGTCTAAAGGCTAAATCCAAGCGTCTATTGTGTATTTGCAGGTACGGGACTGATGCAATCCTAAATGCAGGCACTGGCAGGGGCACAGGGTCGAATGGCTTGAGACCTATCTGAAATGCCCTACAGGCTAAACCCAAGTGACGACAGGATAAACTTAAGTTTCTGTTGTGTATTTACAGGCATGGGAGCTGGTGCAATCCTAAATGCAGGCACTGGCAGGGGCACAGGGTCGAATGACTTGAAATGTCCTATAGACTAAACCCAAATGTTCATAGGCTAAACTCAAGCGCCTACTGTGTATTTGCAGGCACTGGAGCTGGTGCGATCCTAAACGTAGGCAGTGGCAGGGGCGCAGTCGAATAACTTGAGATGTATCTGAACTGCCCTATGGGCTAAACCCAATTGTCTATGGGCTAAAGCCAAGTGTCTATTGTGTATTTACAGGCATGGGAGCTGGTGCAGTAGTAAATGTAGGCCTGGCAGGGGCACATTGTCAAATGACTTGAGGGCTATCTCAAATGTCCTACAGGCTGATTACCCATGGGCTACTGACCATAGAGATTCTCCTACGGGCTAAAGGCTCTAGTCCTATATACTATGGCGCCTAACTCTGTCCGTCTGTTTGTTTGTTATCGCCATAACTCTAGACACAGTTGACGGTTCGCGATGATCAATAGCTTAAACTGACCGTCATAACACGTAGTTGTGCACCTCCTATTGTGGACTTTGGCTGATGACTAAATTCCACAATATTTCGCAAATATCGGCTGCGCCAGTACATTCTGAGCACAGAAGGCATCACACGCTGTGATTGACGGTTGATTTCGCGCCGAAAGCGCTTTACAGTGTCACCATTCACTAAAGAGTTGTCGTTGTGAGACTCCAAAGTGTATTCGCAGGCACTGCATGCACTGGCAGGGGCACAGCATCAGACTACTCTGTATCTATGCCAAATGACTTTAGATCTATCTGAAATCTCCTACGGGCTAAAGCCAAATGTCTATGGCCTAAACCCAAGTGTCTACTGTGTATTTACAGGCACGGGAGATGGTACGATCCTAAACGTAGGCACTGGTAGCGGCACAGGGTCGAATGACTTGAGATACATCTGAAATGTCCTACGGGCTAAACCCAATTGTCTATGGGCTAAACCCAAGTGTCTATTGTGTATTTACAGGCATGGGAGCTGGTGCGATCATAAACATAGGCACCGGCAGGGGCACAGGGTCGAATGACTTGAGACCTATCTGAAATGTCCTAAGGGCTAAATCCAATTGTCTAAGGGCTAACACTAAAGAGTTGTCATTGTGAGACTCCAAAGGGCTACTGATCATAGAGATTCTCCTATGGGCTAAAGGCTCTAGTCCTATATACTAAGCGGCGTAGAGTCTGTTTGTCTGTCTGTCTGTTACCACGATAACTCTAGCTACAGTTGACGGATCGCGATGATCTATGGCTTAAACTGACCGTCGTGACATGTAGTTTTGCACCTCCTATTGTGGACTTTGGCCGATGACTAAATTCCACAATATTTCGCAAATATCAGCTGCGCCAGTACATTCTAAGCACAGAAGGCACCGCACACTGCGATTGACGTTTGATTTCGCGCCAAAGGCATTTCACTGTGTCACCATTCACCACAGAGTTGTCGTGGTGAGACTCCAAAGTGTATTCGCAGGCACTGCATGCACTGGCAGGGGCACAGCATCAAACTGCTTTGGATCTATGTCAAATGTCTTTAGATCTATCTGAAATCTTCTACGGGCTAAACCCAAATGTCTACGGGCTAAACCCAACCATCTATTGTGTATTTACAGGCATGGGAGCTGGTGCGAGCATAAATGCAGGCACTGGCAGGGGCACAGTGTCAAATGTCTTTAGATCTATCTGAAATCTCCTACGGGCTTAACCCAAATGTCTACGGGCTAAACCCAAGCGTCTATTGTGTATTTACAGGCACTGGAGATGGTGCGAGCATAAATGCAGGCACTGACAGGGGCACAGTGTCAAATGTCTTTAGATCTATCTGAAGTGTTCGATGGGCAAAACCCAAGTGACTACGGGCTGAGCCCAAGCATCTATTGTGTATTTACAGGCACAGGAGCTGGCGAGGTCCTAAATGTGGGCACTGGTAGGGGCATAGGGTCTAATGACCTGAGATCTAATTGTAATGTCCTGCAGTGCACTGAATTCGATGATTGCGTTATCTCCATCATGCTCTGCAGATTACCCATACACTATTGACCATGGAGATTCTCCTACGGGCTAAAGGCACTAGTTACCATCACTACCCGACGTCGACACGCAGCCAGCAATGGCCAAGAAAAATCAACTCTGGCAAACTCACCGGAGCAGGAAAAACGCGTGATTTGTGTCTTCTGAACGGTCCAGCGCCCACTGTCGCACTCGAAAGATTGGCTGCCTCGGTAGAAGACGTGTCTACCAGAGTGATCGGATACTACTAGAGCCTTGAGGTACTTCTTGCCCACGCAGGAGACGTTCAAAGCCCGCGTCAGCTGCAGGTACTCGCCGCTTATGGACTTGAGACCGTGGCGCCCTCTGACATAGGCGCTTGGCCCCACCGGCTTTGGGTCCACGAATAGGTCTTTCATGGGACGACAAGTGTCTGCAACACATGCATTTTGATGGCGCATAAAAAGCCTTTCAAATGATGTGTATAACGCTCCCAAACAACAAGCTCCAGTATTAAAAAGTTGAGTTTGTTTTCTGACTGACATTGCAAAGAGTCGAATTCTTTCTGCAGAGAGTGCGAGAGTTCATCGCCCGCATGTTTCACTTCATGAGCCCCCGCTTCGCAAGAGGGTATTGCATAGCAATATTGATTTCGGCCGCGATTTGGCTTTTAGAGCAAGAACATCCCTCATTCAAGCAACGCTTTTAAAAAAGTGACAAAAACTTGTAAACGCTTTGGCAACCAATTGACAGAGCACAAAAGAGCGCACTACGATCAATCAAACCGTGTAGCACTTCTGCATGTAGCAAAGAGCGATCTTAGTGTTAAAATCTCAAGAATGGCGCTTTCTGCGGTGCGTGTTTGCGTAATTAAAAAATTTGTTGCTGCCGCATGAAAGAGCACGCCGAGAGCTTTTACCTGACGTGTCGAACGCCACTCTACGATGTAAGACGAGCGATTTAGAGCCGTTTTGTGCTTTTGCACATTCGAGTTACTGTAACTCGCGAAATTCAAACTTTTGAGTTTTGACTGATGGGAGAACAAATGATCATTGCGTCGAGAGCTATCCGATAAACTCGAGATCGTCTCTCTACAACGCAAGTTGAGCGAGTTAGAGCGATCTTAGCGTCAAATCCCGAGAATGGCGTTTTCCGCGGTGCGTGTTCGCGTAATTGAACAAACTTTTGTAGCCGCATGAAAGAACACGTCGAGAGCTTTCACCTGACGTGTCGATTGCCGCTCTACGGGGTAAGACGAGCGAGTTAGTGCCGTATTGTGCTTTTGCACTTTCGAGTTACTGTAACTCGCGAAATTCAAACTTTTGAGTTCCGACCAATGGGAGAACAAATGATCAGTGATTCGGGAGCTATCCAAAAAGCTCAAGAGCGTCACTCTACGACGCAAGTTGAGCGCCTTAGAGCGATTTTAACGTCAAAATGCCAAGAATGGCGTTTTCAGCGGTGCGTGTTTGCGTAATTGAAAAACTTGTTGCAGCCGCATGAAAGGGCACGTCGAGAGCTTTTACCTGACGTGTCGACCGCCGCTCTACGACGTAAGACGAGCGAGTTAGAGCCGCTTTGCGCTTTGAACCTTTGGGATACTGTAACTCGAGAAATTCAAATTTTTGAGTCTCGACACCCATTATGACTAACGATCAGTGAGTCGAGACCTATCCATAGAGCCCAAGATCGTCTCTCTACGACTTTCCAACGCCGAGATCTGAGAGCGTGACGGGCGGACGCACGGATGGACGCACGGACGCACGCACGCACGCACGCCGGGCTCTCGTATGGTGTCGCCCGCCTGAGGGCGGGCGAAAAAACTGGAAGTAGAACTGCGCAATGGTGCTGGAAGGTGAAGTCAATGGGGTGTATGGTATCTATGGGGTACTTCGCTCTGGCTAGACATTGAAGGGTTTGCACTTGTCCGGGCGAGAGTGTTCGTTGTTGCAACGAATGGCACACTCACATTTGCAGCCGACACTTTTCACAGCCTTCGATCTGTAACCCCACTGGCCCGTCTTCATACAACTAGCCGTGCTGGCATAGTAATCAGTGTGCTCGTCTTCGCCAGACTCAAATACATAATACACCTAAGCAGTGTACGGTTAGACTATTAGCGTTGGTTTAATCAGTTGTTTTTTCGCCGCGCCTCAGCGCGGCGAGGTGTATATATACGGATGACAATGTCTGTGTGTGTGTCCGTCCGTGGCACCGAAGTAAGATATGTGGCATATGTGGTCAAGTAGAGTCGAGGTCGCTGAGTACGGATCCGATGTCCGTTTGTGTTGCTAATTTCGCATTTTCGAGATATTCGCAATTAAAATTCAAAAATGTCGAAAATCGACTTTTTCACCTGATGAGCTAGCCGCAAAATTTCTTCAGAAATGGAAAGAGCACGGACCGCTGATAATTTGTAACACGAAAGAAATTTTTTGTCAATGTGGAATTTGATAGAAATACGCAATTGTTTGTCGAAATTTCATAAATTGACAAAAATTGAACGTCATTTATTGATGAATGTAAATGCAGAAACTGAAAGTCGTAAGCCAATAAGAATTTGTGACATAGTTTTTCAGTTTTAAAAAATTGCAATTTCGAGATATTCACAATTAAAATTCAAAAATGTCGAAAATCGGCTTTTTCACCTGATGAGCTAGCCGCGAAATTTCTTCAGAAATGGAAAGAGCACGGACCGCTGATAATTTGTAACACGAAAGAAATTTTTTGTCAATGTGGAATTTGATAGAAATACGCAATTGTTTGTCGAAATTTCATAAATTGACAAAAATTGAACGTCATTTATTGATGAATGTAAATGCAGAAACTGAAAGTCGTAAGCCAATAAGAATTTGTGACATAGTTTTTCAGTTTTAAAAAATTGCAATTTCGAGATATTCACAATTAAAATATGAAAATGTCGAAAACCGACTTTTTCGCCTGATGAACCAGCGGCGAAATTTCTTCAGAAATGTAAAGCGTATAGGCCGTGGACAATTTGTAACACAAAAGAAATTGTATTCAAATGTGGACTTTCATAGAAATACGCGACAATTTGCTAAAATTCTCAAAATTGACAAAAACGTCATAACGCAGAAATACGTGCACCAAACAAAATTTCTGGTAGAGAACGACTGCACCAAACAGTTGGCAAGTTTTTTGTTCGATGTGGCGTATTCCCACAGGTATAAAACTTCAGATAAACGGCGTCGTATCATGCCGATACCATATAGCGAACGCGGCGATATCACTGAGCTTTAGATCAGTTGTACAGACAACCGTATCGTGGTAATAGCTGCACTTGATTTGTGGTGCACGTTTTCAAGATACCTTCTCTGGATACAGCCAATTATGCGAATAAAATTCACTACACTGTTCACCAAGATTTGGCAGACACAAAGTATAGGTTGAACTTTTTACACACACAGCTTGTTAAAGAGTGAAGAGTGGAGTGTTGTTACATTATTACAGAGTGGTTTGTGAACGCTCTAAGGTGAAAGTGGCTCTAGGGTGGCAAGCTTTGTAAAGTGGTTAGAAACCTTTTCGGCATAATGCCCGCTCACTGTTCATGCACTATTCGCGACCACACACCTTTCTGAGGAGTTGTTGCAAGGCAACATTGGGATCGCAGAGATTAGTTTCTTTAGCTGGGCAAAGTTGTTCGAAAGTCAAGGATTAAAAACAAAAGTGTTTCTTCAGGAATGAGTGTCCAACAACTGTCAGAACATAGGCGTTCAAACGATCAAATGGTGCGTATTTTACTAACTGAAAAATTACGGCGTCGCATGAAAGGGCACGTTGCCACTTTCAAAATGACGTGTCGATTGTCGCTCTACGACGTGAGACGAGTTAAATCCGTTTTGTGCTGTGGATCTTCAGGCTATTGTAACTCGCGAAATTCAAATTTTTGAGTCTCGACTCTTCTTGGCGCAATAATCAGCGAGGCGAGACCCATTGAACGAGCACAAGAATGTCTCTCTGCGACTCTCCTGCAAAAATGTCAATTTTCTCAATGTGTGCTTTACCAACTGAACAAAAACTGTCGTACATGAAAGAGCTAATCGCGAACTATTAAGCAATCGCACGCCTCTCTACGGCGTAAGATGAGTGAGCTAGAGCCGCGTTGCCTTTTGAAGGCTTACTGTAATTAAAATTTAGGATATTCGTCCAGCCGGAGGACAAATGATCAGTGAGTCGAGAGCTATCCAATGATCTCGAGATCGTCTCCCTAGTCCCTACAGCGCAAGGCGAGCGAGTTAGACCAATTGTGTGCCAACAAGCTTCGTTTATAAAAACTCGACTATTGTATTCTGACTGACACTGTATTGAGTTTTGATCTTTTCGCGGAAAGTGTGAGGATTGACCGCTCTTATCGCCCCGCCTCACGAGCTCCACCTTCGTTGTGCTCCGCTTCACGAGCTCGCTCTCTTCGCAAGAGTGTATTGCAAAGCAATATTGAATTCGCCCGGGATTCATTATTTTTGAGCGAGAAAATACTCGCTTTTAAGCTCCGATTTAAAAAGTGACAGATTTTTTCGGAGCCGTATAATGTAGTGAGTGAATTAATGAAACACGTCACGAATCGACTTCCACGGTGCGCATTTTAGTAATTAAAAAATATTTTGCTATCGCATGAAAAGGCATGTCGAGAGCTTTTGTTTGACGTGTCGATTGTAGTTCTACGACATAAGACGGGTGAGTTAGGGCCGTTCTGCGTGTTTTGACATTCGGGTTACTGTAACTCGCGAAATTCTAAATTTTGAGTTTCGATCGATGGGAAGACAAATAATAAGGGTGTCGAGGCCTTGAGATCGTATCTCTATGACGCACGGTGAGCGAGTTAGAACGATTTTAGTGCCAAAATCACGAGAAGGGCGCTTTCTCTTGTGCGTGTTTGCGTAATTGGAAAGGTTTTGCTGCCACGTAGAAGAGCACGTCGAGAGCTTTCACCTGCCGTGGCGATTGCAGCTCTACGACGTAATACGAACGAGTTAGATCTGTTGTCTGTTTTGCACGTTTGGGTTACTGTAACTCGCGAAATTCAAACTTACGACTTTCGACCAATGGGAGAACAAATGATCATCGAGTCGGGAGCTATCCAAAAAGCTCGAGATTGTCTCTCTACGATGTAAGTTGAGCGCGTTAGAGCGATTTTAGCGTCAAAATGCCGAAAATGGCGTTTTCCGCGGTGCGTGTTTGCGTAAACGAAAACACTTTTGTCGCATGAAAGAGCACGTCGAGAGCTTTCACATGACGTGTGGATTGCCGCTCTACGACATAAGACGAGCGAGCTAGGGCCGTTTTGCGTTTTGACCTTCGGCTTACAGTAGCGCGCGCAATTCAAACTTTTGAATCTCGACTTCTCCTTGTGGAATGATCAGTGAGTCGAGACCTATCCGCAGAGTCCAAGATCTCCGCTCTACGACTTTCCAGCGCCGAGATCTGAGAGCGTTACGCACGGGCAGACGTACGTACGTACGTCGCACGTACGTACGCACGCACGCACGCCGTGCTCTCCTAGAGTGTCGCCCGGCTGAGGCCAGGCGAAAAAATGCGAAAATGTCGATTTACTTGGTGCGTGTTTCACCAATTGAATTTTTTGACATCGCATGAAAGAACACGGCGTGACCTTTTAGCTGACCTATGCACGCCGCACTGTGACGAAAGACGAGCGAGTTAGAGCTCTCTTAAGTTTCTCACCTTCGGTTACTGTAACTGGCAAAATTCAAATTAATGAGCCTCGACTTCTCCTATGAGGTTTATCAGTGAGTCGAATCCGTAGATTCCAATCCGTAGATCCGAGTCGAATCCGAGACCAATCCGTAGATTCCAAGATCGCTTCTCTACAACTTTCCAACGCCGAGAAATGTGGGCGTAACGGACGTACGCACGCACGAAACGCTACCGTAGGGGGTTCGCCCGGCTGAGGCATATGGTTTCACGCTTTGTAAATTTTCAAGAGAGCAGGCAAACGCACTGTACATTTTCTGCCTTGCGCACCTACAACAACTTGAGTGGATTGATGAAGCGATGCTTGGAAATGTAGAAGTCTACCATGTTCAATGTGCATTGTAAGTGGGCCACAGAAATTCTATAAGACTGAGGAGGGACCGCAGTGAAGACGCAGTTAAAGACATGCTGAATTTGTATCGACAATGGTTTGCAAGTGGCATAGATTTCATTTAGCCTACATACGTGCGCATGTCCCAAATTCTGTGCAAAATATTTTACCAAGACACTCATTCTCACGTTTGGTACTCAATGTAGCTTTCTAACAGAATGCCCACCGTTTGCCCATTCTTGTCGCAGGTGATGGTTATCTTCGAGCCTACGTCATAGGCTCCAGTATATGACAAATTACGGTATTTTTCCTCGTGATGCTCGTAATCTGGGTAGTACTCTCCCCACAAAGGTGCAAATTGAAGTTTGGCCGCGCAGCTTGCTAGAAACAAAACGTACCCACTTCTGTCTGACAGTTGATCACATTACACATATACGTACTACACTTTGTAACCCATTTATAGAAGAGCGTTTTGTTGGATATTGCTACGCACGTAATACATAGGGCACAGTTAAAAAACTAACCCAAAATTAGTTAATTTTTGTGAGTTTTTTAACAGCTAGTTGGTAAAAAAACTCCAAAATTAGTTTAGTTTAGTTTTTAGTTTCGTAACTCGGAGTTTTTTCGCCGCCCCCCAGGGCGGCGAGTATATATGTCGCAGGCCATGGCCGTCTTCAGGCCATCGCCGTCTAGACGGCTTTGGCCTGGTCGTCATGTTGACGATCCTGGAGGCAGGGACGCCAGCGGCGGCGGCGATCTCTTCACTCCAGCGCCTGATGAGACTTCGCCTGCCCACGCCCTCGAGCAGTCTGTCGTAGTTGGCCATTGCCACGAAGTGGACGCCTCTCGCGTTGCCGTCACCTTTCAATTCTGAAAAGAGCTTCTATGTATCTTGAAATTGCACATTAACAGTAATTTCGTTGCGGTCAACGAACGTCTCTCGATCGACACAGCCATCATTGAAAAGGGATTGGCTCTCAGCTCGGTGCCGTTCTCGTAGGCGCGAAAGACCACTCCGCTTCCATCGCCATAGTTGACGGAACGGTTGATTGATGCGACGGCCTAAGAAGAGGGACAAGCCTGTGCACAAAAGCTACATAGGTACATATGTAAGCGGATAAGAAATTGATCTTTTGGTATGTACTTGCTAAATCATCACCTAAACGGGCATACAGGTTGATGTGAACGCTCAAGTGGTGCATTGATGTTGCAAGCGCACTATCAAGGCGCACTATCAAGCACGTCTTATATTCAATTCCAGTAGTGTGGGTCGAAAGAAGTCACTGATTACAATAACAATGGTCGCTGCTGCCAACCAAATCGTTCTCCAGGTGCCAGCTCCTGCTGGTGGGTCGGAGGACAAATGTCAGCTTGCGTTCCCCGGACACATAGATGGGCTCCACAAGACGGTTGGTGTCCACCGCAGAAGCAGCAGCCAGTCTGCCCAGCGCCATGTCAAGGTCCTGCTTAGCTGGCCAGTGAGCCCCGCTGGGATTCCAAGAAACTTCCACAGTAATCAGCACTGGAGTACGAGCGGCGAATGTGGCTGACGGTGGAGTGGGAGAGGAGAAGACGCTGAAGTTGTGAAAGGTGGCAGTGCAGCCCTCATTTAGATGGCATGTAGCTTTGGTGTTAGACCGAAACGCTCACGCGACGTAGCCCGTGTGGGTGCATGTGCACTCGATGAAGTGGCGCGTGTCGGCACTGGCCGAGACGACGGCCGACTCACAGCGGGTGTCGTTCCAGAGGCTGCTCGTGACGTGGTAGCACTGAAGTTAGTGTGCTCTCACCTTTCGAACAACCACTGAGTCCACCCGTTACTTGAATTTGATACCGCAAAGCATCTCCGCTTGCTTACTGCCAACCTTATAGTACTCCTTCGCTGTGAACTTTCCCAGAGGCAGTCGAAGCTTGTAGACTTGCTCCAGACCATCCAAGTGCAGGAATGACCCCGAAACCTGTGACGTGGTGAAGTGATTTGAGACTACTCTCAAATCACTGATCAAAGCGGTGACATTGGTTTTTAGCACTCCGACCCCAAAAGGGGCGGAGTGCTATAGTGGAGCTGCTCCCGATCAAAATTTTTGCCCCAAGATTTCTCGCGCGTGGTTCGTCCGATTTGGACGGGGTTTTTTTTAATCGATAGCTCTCGAGGGATACTAGGGGTGCTCGGGCCTTCGTTTTTTTCGCGTGGTGGAAAAATTTTGAGAAAAATTCAAAAATTTGAATTTTTACTTACTGGGAGGGTGTTCACCCAGCTGGAATTTGTGGAATAGTGGGCCGATTTTGACGCCCTTTGGATATGTTATAGCCCTCGACGAGACGAACAGGGGAAAAAAAATCCCGAGCCAATCGGCCGACGCGTTCTCGGGTTACGGTAGCCGAAAGCGGTTTTTGGACAAAAATTTGCCTTTAAAAAATCCTAGTAAATCAGGGAGTTGTTGGATCGGGCCAGATATCTCAAATCGGCAAGATTATCATGTTCTCTTTCGTTTAAGACCAAAATCGCCGAAATCCGCCGAGGAAATCTTGAGTTCTGCTGTCACAACGGGTCTCCGTCGGGGGTCGAAAATTCCAATTTTTGACTTTCGGCCGTTTTAGCGCCCGATTTCGACGATTTATGGCCAAATGGACTGCACCACGCGATTCCCCGTTGAAAACTGATCCGGAGCCGATTTTCAAAATATTTTTTCGGCTACCGTACCCCGGCCGCGTCCAAAATTCGAATTTCCACCCGGGTGGTCAAAATCAATGTTGGAGTCGATCCCGGTGCTTTCGAGGTCGCTGATGCCGAATCTGGCGTTATTTTGGCGTTTCGGATCAAGATTGGCGAGTTTTTGCCGATTTTCGACCTACCGAAGCCCTACCTCGAAGAAACTGAAAGCGAGGTGATTGAACGTTTGTAATGCCGATTCTAGGGTATTTCGCGACGAGGAACGCGAATTTGCTATTGGTTTCTCCATTCTGTGTCGATTTTGCCTTCAAACAGCCACTTTCCTAATACCGACATTCAAATTTGAATGCAACTTTTACCGTACTCTCCTCAAACTATGTTGTAACTCAAATTGGCGCGCGCATTCAAACTTCACAATTGAAGGAAATGCAGTGCGAAAAGACGGCGTGGTAGAGTAAGCATTTGCGCATGAATTGTCTATTATCCCGTCCAAAATGGCAAGGCGAGTCTGCGGTTGGCGCAGCCCCGAATCTTAGCTGCCGGCTACTTGTTGAATCGAAGCGAAATGGCGCATTTTGGGCTCAATTCGGCCTGGTCTACAGGATTTCGGTGGAGTTCTGCTGCGCGCCGGCCGGTCCTTGTAGGTGGAGGGAATTGCGTACTCTGAAACTCGCGCGCCGGCGGAATTTGTGGAGACTCTTTGGGCGGAAATCGGCCTTATTTCTCATGATAAGTGAGTGGCGGCCTGCTTTCTCCCGTTCTGGTCGGAGTGCTTCACTGCAGGTTCTCCTGCACGTTTCCCTTGTCCAACTCACTTGATCGATCACATTGACCAGGTAGATCTCTGATCGCAGATCAGATCCGTTGATCGGCGACTGTCTGGGAAAGCTGAGGAACTCCTTCTTCAAAGGAGTCGAGGGCACAGAGTTGAACCTGGCCGAACCAAGACAAACTCCCCTGCAGAGCACCTTTCCTTCCGTCCCGCACTGCCACTCGTGGAATCGGTCGCGAAATTTTCGCGAAACCGAAATCTGAAAGAAGACGACGTTTCAGAAATTGATTATCTATGTATGTACCGAGTCTTTCGAAACTTCAGGCCCCCTCCACAGTACGCTATAGGAAAGGTAGAAGGATGAAACTTGGAGATATGTTAGCCTAATGCATTGGCACCTCTGACACCAAATTTCAGCGTCCTAGACACATTCGTGCGCAAACGCGGGCTCGATATGCTAAATTAGTCACGGTCACTGGACCAGGTGGACGAGGCGGTTCAGCACCACGAACAGCAGGCGGGCCCTCGATTCAGAATCGGCCTGACAAATTCAATTCATTCGATCTCGCGCGCTGTACAGACTACAATATTTGTTCAAACGACATTCGAAAGCTTCATTTCATTTCTTTAGAATGGTAAAAGTCGCATCGCAATAGCTAATCAACAACTCCTCAAGTAGGTACGGGCATTACAAATCAGAGGGTCTTGAGAAAAGAATCAATTTTGCATATCGAGCCCGCATTTTCGCACGAACGTGTCTAGGACGTTGGAATTTGGTGTCACAGGTGTCAACACATTAGGCTAACATATTGCCAAGTTTCACCCTTATAGCCTTCCTACAGCGTGCTGTGGAGGGGGTCTGGAGTTTCGAAAGACCAGGTACACTATGTATGAAGCGGCATCCAGAACAATTGATAGTTTGAGATCTTTCGATCCACCCACCACAGCTAAGGCAGTGGAGGAGACGATGGTGACTGTCGTTCCAACCAACTCCGAGTTCATCTTCACCTTCTCCGACCTCAGATGCGCCATGGGTTTAACGTTGGGGTCGGCGTTGTGTACCGACAGTTGAGTTCGCGTCTCGTCGTCCAGCGAGACGCAGAATCCCGACATGATGGTCTGGACTGTTCTCAGATAGGCTCGTGTGTCGCTGGACTGCTGGTCCATCTTGACCAGAATCTCCCTGGCGCTTAGCAGCGTTTGCGCCTGCAAAGCGTAGCTTTCAGTGGCAACTGGGAGGAAGAGGGGGCTAGGTTGGTGCTGTTGAAAGGGAATGCAACAACACAGCCCAGTTGGCGAATACCTACACAAGATGAACGACAGGCAACAACTACATAAGAAGTAAACGCTACTAGAAGTTCCAACCGACGTAAGACCGATTTCTGAAACGCACGTCTTTCAGTGATATGGGCGACGCCGATGGATCCGATGCAGCCGCCCTCTTGCGCCTCTTCCCCTGACCGCTGGCAGTCGAGTCTTTGATCCCCAACCGCGACTCAAACAGCTGCAACGCCTTCTGCAGAGCTTCGGCTGTGCGATTGCTGGTAGAGCGGCGACCAGAGGCTTTGCCCAGCAGAGCCACTGATTTGTCGAGGTGAGACTTCATCTCGTCAGTGTCACTGAAAATTTGCTTCGTGCGTATTTACTGAGTAAGACCAGCAGGACGACATCAAACATCTAAACCATACCTGCCACTATGGACTTGATTCAGAACGCTTCCAGCCACTTCGGACAGCAAAGTCGAGGTTTCGTTCCCACTGGAGCAGAGCTCATCGTTCAGAGCCTGGGCCTTCTGGTACGACGAAGTGGTGTCGCCTAAAAACGCTTTGACACTACCGGGTGTCCCAAAAAAAAGTATCCACTTTTTCTCCGGCCCATTACTCGGGACTGCGACGACGTATCTCAACCAAATTTTGCACATTCATACACTATGGTGTTGTTAATCGGCTCACCAAATTCTGTTAGCCTATGCCCGACACAAGCGTAGCTACAATCGTTTAAGTGAGGTACATGCAAAACAGCTTCGACCCACGCCGTCTCACTGCGTTCCAACTGACAAACTGCAACCAAATATTACTCAGATTAATGCAAAAGGTCAACATATTACAACTTCGCAAATTTGGCCTCAATTTGTCACCCATGGGCCTCAACAGCACATTTCATGCTGTCGCGAAAGTTTCGATTACGTCGTCAAAAGAATGCACGGCGAAATCACGCCTTATGGAAGATCGTCCCAGACTTAGCAAATCTTTGCTTTCAGGGCATCAAATGATTCAAACGTGGTACTTCGGTTCTGTTTTAGCCACTTTGTCGACATTATCTGCATTGGCAACAGTCACAGCAGGTTGCCATCAAGCGACGTCGTCTAGCTTGAAGTGCGCGCAGAACGCGAAAAAATTCTGGCGCAAGCAGTTTATATGCTCGTAAATCAAGCTATGTTAAAGCGATTGGGCTACAATTTGGCACACTCATGTAGAACACATCTGGGTATATGTACGCCAAGTTTCGTTAAAATTGATTCACAGGGGCGCAAACAGTGAGCTGGAGAAAAAGTGGATACTTTTTTTTGGGACACCCGGTAGACTTGAAGCTGCGCAGAAATCAGTGTAGGTAGTGAAGAAGGCGTGACCTTGCGCAACATCCTGTTTGATCATCAACTGAAGGTTCTTCTTGGCTGTCGCCAAATCCGAAGGATGGCGGACCATGTATGTTCTGCTTGACTGATTCATGCTGCAGCCCCCGTGGAGGTCGCAGACTCGCAGCATGGGCCGATAACTGAACGCAGAACGGTGTTTGGCAATGACAAACTTGGATTAAAGTGTTGTCACATAAGCGCACCCTTCCCGTCGTCCACACGCCGCATTTGGTTTCGACCAGGCTGAAGGCAGATATAGAGAAGCCTCATCTGCCGTGCCAGCTTGGAACCACTCATCTTGGTGGAAGGGACTTTCCGATAACAGTGTTCGAATTCCAAACTGGTAACTGAGCGGGTAGTCGAGAGGGTCGTCCGACCATCCACCGCCCACTGACAAAGTGACTTTCGTCGTCAGCGCCTCCCAGTCGTTGGTGCCGTCCTCTGACGAGGGCGAGATCTGTAGGTAGGTAAACCCACTTGTAGTAATGGATAGGCATCTGTACATAACTCGATGCGACTGACTGACAATCACGACATCCTGCAGATTAGTTGGCTCGCAAGACAGCCATCGAATAAAACATCTGTTGAGCATAGGCAGTCGATTTGTCGACTCGTCACAAGCTAGACTTGGATTCTGCCTCACCAGCAACTCTCCAACCAAAGGAGCAGCGTTGGTTTTGAACTGCAGTTGAGCCGACGCCGTCCCAGAAGCCGTTGACGCGCTCACAACCAGCGAGTACTGACTGTCAGCCTCGAGGCCAGGCCAGTCGGGGAAATCCTCGCTGTGCGCAGGAGGCAGAGTGAACGTCGCCCTGACGTACTCGGACTTTGCCATGGACTCACGACTGTAACTCTGCAGCGCTGTGGTGGGAAAGTGGCTGGTCAGGTCGAGCCAAGAGAACCCTGATGAAAGACGACGTCATATGTAATTGACCGTACAAATGGATTGACACCTCAAACTGAACTGAACGAAAGACAACTGAACCTAAATCACTGACTGAAACACCTGAAATGTCGCGTGGAACACTCACCGTCTTCGTCAGAGAACGCCCAGGTGATTTCGACGGCATCTTCTGAGCTGACCAATGCCGAAAACGATAGGTACTCGTCAACGTTAGGCTTCCTCTTTTGCAGGGGCTCGATTTTGACAGACGCCAACTTCGCAGGGACGACGCAGATGACAATGACAGTAGAGGCGTTTCTCTCGCCAGTAGAAATGAGGGTATACGTGAATTCGTACCTGTTGTGAAGTCCCTGTTGATTTATCAAACGTTAGACTAATTCAATGACAGCGCTTACTCTCCAGCAACCAAGCTCCCTTTCGGCAACCGCAGCACTTGACTTGACGAGCTTTCACCTGCGGCTTCGTCCAAAATGCTATTGGCCTTTGGCAGAAGGAATCGGCACTCGTCAGACCAATCCAGTTCCACCTCTTCATCGTCGTCAATACTCAATTCGCGAAAGCGGCAAGACCATTGGTGTTCCGTCAGCAGCAACTGCTCCTCTTCATCGTAGTTGGGGTCGTGAGATTTCGACGCGTCAATTTCGAGCGCTTCCTCTGAGCCGATGGTTTTCTTGTCTCCAGCAATGAAGAGCTCCAGACCCGCTGCTTCAATGGTGACGTTGATTTTGTCGGTGTCGGTGAAGCGCTCACCAGTGTCAGAGGTGTAGGAAGCTGAAAGCCGTTTTGCCATGTCACTGCATGACGCTTGATTAGTGTCATCGAAAACATACCAAACAGCTTGATGAAAGCCTGGTCGCCCGGGCTAAAGTAGCGAGCCGGCAGTCGCAACACGGACTTGTTTGTGAAGAACTCGCCGTTGAGTTGCCAAGCATACTGAATTGTGTTACCCTCTCGAATTCTTGTTTTCAAACTAATTGCGTTCGCTCACTCTGGTTGCCATTAGTGTAATTACCTTAACACCTTTCAGAAGGGTCGCCGTCCCTTGCTTGGAGCATGTCTTCAAGTCGGTGAGGGAGCTAAGCTGCAGCCGCTTCGAAGCCAGCAGCGGTGGCTCCAAGCCGCCAATCTTGACTGACAACGCAGCCGATTCATTGAGAAAGGTGACTGGCATTTCGACGACAGGAGAGCATTGCCTGAGGAAGTTGCACGCCGAGAGGGTGAAGACGTGTTGGATTCCTTCCATCATCTGAAGGAGAATATGACGGTATGCGGCTCGAAGTTCATTCCGTATTGTATGTAACATTCGAACGTCTCACCCCATTGGAAGGGAACTTCATCATCGCCTTGCCAATTGAACACTTGACCCTCTCTCTGGCGTGTTTCATGTGCTCTTCAACTGAAACTGACCATTTATGGTAAAACGATTGCGGTGGGTGTCTTCAGTATTCAGTAGTCCACTTACTATCTGGAGACACCGCTGGCTTGAGGTTCCAGTCAAAAGTCAAAGAACGGCCGCCACTGCCGCGGAACATTCTCACTTTGAAGCTCGCCTCCCTTTCGCACATCAGAAGAACTTTTGGGAAGTCAAGCTTGACTCTTGGCTTCACCTAAAGTGCAACAGCGGTGCCATCTACTTCAGTTACATGTGAAGTATGTAGTTGGCACCCATACCATTCTTGCAGGCATCGATATCACCACTGGCAATATGTTAGGCAAGCTCGATTCTATGGGTGGCTGTGGCTCCAACGAAGAGTCTCCATGCTTCATCTTCAACTTCTTCACCAGCTGGCCTTGGCGTAAAACGATCCTCTCTTTTGGTTCTATCGTGGCACCAGCGCCGAGCTTGATGACGACCCTATTGGCCACGGCCGTGCAGTTGCACTTCTCTGGAAAGTGAGTGAAGGACGCTTCTATAATCTGGCTGGCAGGGAAAGACCTCTTAACAGACTGCCAACCTCCCAGTTTTCTGACAAGCTCCTCTTGAAACAGCTGGTGACACAGAGTCGAGTAGTCACTTTCCACGGCCTTGACATTCATGTCGAACGTGAGAATCAGTCTCGCCAAGTTGTTGCTGAACTTTACTCGGAGAAGCTGCGGCACGGCCGGCAAAATGTTGATGCTGATTGGATCTCTGGAAGATCGACAGATCGAAGGTTGACAGAAGGCAAGCAAAGTGCCTGAGAAGGCTCAGTGCTCACTGATGGCGCAGTGTAAAATCCTCCAGTCTCTCATGAAGTACGAAGTACATCTGTAGAAGTTGCAGTTTCCTTGGTACCTCCATGGTGCATGGCATGCGCGTCTTTCCACGGTTCAGCAACAGTTTCGTCTCGAGCTTTGGCCCACCAGTTCCGTTCAACAAGCAGTACGGTTTGCCGAAGAGGGACCTCGCAATAGTCTGGCTGAGACCAGGAAATTCCGCCTGAAATGTTTTACGCATTGGCCATCACAATCACACAGTACACCGGCTAGATGTTAATAGGAAGCCTTGCCTGCCGTGCAGGAAACGCAAACTATACGTGCAGGAGTAGTGTGCAGCGGGTTGCAGGTAGCCAACTTACGACGACGGTCTTCGCTCTGGAGTTGAGTTTGCTCGAGGCGCTTGTATAGACGGCCTTCGCTTTCGATCCCTCTAATCCAGCCTTCGTCAGATTCACAAAGCTGACGAAGACAAGAGCCGCAGCTTTGCTCATGGTAATTTCGTCAACGGTACAGATGATCTTGTAGAAGATGAAGTGGTGCCTTGTGGTTTTGGCAGGTCTCCAGTGTAGCGTCACCGATTTCAGTTTGGATTGCGAGTCGTAGTGCATTCGTGAGACTGTGGCATTGCTGCCTGGCTCGGGAAGGATTGGGTTCAACGTTGACTTCACGACACATCTGGCGGAAGCGTTGCGGCCCACGAACTGGTTTGATCTGGAGAACTCAACCTGCAAGAAATCGTCCATTGACCCTGTTGTCGGCGGTCTGAAACACCATTGAAACTGTCACCAAAATCTCCGGCAACTCGGCCGCGTCGTAGTCTAGAATCTTTGGAGTGACAGAAGAGATGTCCATCTGGCAGGGCTGATCGAACCGGCGGTTTCTGGGGTCCAGACAGCGACCGCAGGAGTCGATCTGCCTCTTGCTGTTCTTCTTGCCGTCGCAGCCGCAACCCTTCTCTTTGGGATCGCACCGTCCCATCGGAATGGTGGTCGGTATGGTGACCTTTCCAAAGGTTATCTTCCCAGAAGATTTGCTCTTTCCCTTGGAAGAACTGGAACTCGAACTCGATGAGGACTTAGTCGTCTTCTTGCGAGTGCTGGAGGTCTTAGTGCTCTTCTGACTTGTTCGTTTTGTCGCCTGTCCACCAGACGTCGCTGTGATTGAGGCGTGAGTCGCCTCAAGCTGAGCTGTGGTCGCTGCTTCGTCAGCAGAGGCCGTCGGAGACAGCGTCTCGGCTCGCGTCGACGGTTTCATTCCTGGCTGTATGGTTGACAGAGGCACTTGATCCTCACTTTCTGTTGAACTTCCGTCCGGTGAAGTTGATCGTGGAGGAGCTCCCGCTTGGCTGACGCCAACAGCAGCACTGGATACTGTAGCCGCGTCAGATGAACCTGTTGTCTGGGCAGCAGTTGACGTGGGCGGCTCAGATCGTTTGGTCCCACTCGGGGCGATGGTAAGGATTGGGCCTCTTGGAGTAGACGGTTCATCGCCAGTGCGACTTGGAGAGGTGATGTCGTCAACCGACCTTGGTAATTCAGTGTCGTCTTGTTCTTGAGTTGAAGGCCTCGCCGAAGAGAATGATGTATCAGATGGCGTGGTCAAAATGTTGTGGAAAACAGAGCGGTTGTTCCACGTCGACAGAGGTGGCGCAGAAGT
>JASAMZ010010485.1:0-12142 GCA_030248115.1 Linhomoeus sp. GSCO2_2
ATGGGAGCAGTAACTCATTTCTGCTCACTAGACTCCTTGAGAGCTCTCACGTACCATCCAACATTAGAAGTGGAAGTTCTGAGCGACCTTCTGACCTGCAAGGTTCCTCCATTGACGCAACTGTGGCTGCCCAACACGTCAGTTGATTTCTCTGCTGAATTGGGGACCACGGGTCCAAGGACGTTTCAAATTTTCTTGCGGTCATCGCCTACTGAATTTGAAAGCTCTGCTAGTGAAAGGCATTATCCATCCGCCAATGGAACTGTCAGAGGACTGCCAGGGCTTATTTTTTGGTCTCTGACGCACCTTCAACTCTGCTACTATGTGAGTTTCTGACTGGTTCTTCGTTAAAATGGATTTCACCATTGCAGCAAGTGTTACTTGCTTGTGACAACGGAGTGGAGTAGCCAGTCGCGGTTCATTTCTATATTCAGAGAAAACGTCTAATAGGAGACCGAATAATTATCTTTGCAGTTTGAGACGGGAACTTCGCTAATTTGCTACATTTCTCTGACAGCGGTTCTTCTGGAGCACCTGCGCATTCTCGAATTTGTGTCACAGTGGCGGCGACGCCTCACGACGTGACGCAGCGGCGACCTTTAACTATGCCGACTTGGTGGAACGTTGTGAACTCTTGAGGACCATCGACGTCGCTGAGGCCTTTTTCGACGACGGCAGCGTGCCTGAATGGGACTTGGTGAAAGCCGTTCAGTGGCCAATCCATAGACAACCTTGAGCCGTTGTTGACTGTTTGTTCTTCTCGGTGGGAAGTGGGACGATAGATCTGCGACCAGCCAAATTGTTCATCGGCCCAAGGGAGCAATACGTAACTGAACGAAGAGCAAACAATGTATTGCTCCCGAGAAATAAATATCGTGACGATGGGAAAAGGCGCGCGCGGCCTGGATGGAACATATTATGGTCTGGCGCTGCCGCGCCAGCCATGATCTCTGCCAAGCGCCATGCAGACATGGCAAAGGCCGTCATTAAATATGTACAGTACAGTGCC
Source organism: Linhomoeus sp. GSCO2_2 (assembly GCA_030248115.1). Classification (NCBI taxonomy): domain Eukaryota; kingdom Metazoa; phylum Nematoda; class Chromadorea; order Monhysterida; family Linhomoeidae; genus Linhomoeus; species Linhomoeus sp. GSCO2_2. Next base: position 1,010 of record JASAMZ010010485.1, read on the forward strand.
AATTAGTACGGTACCGGGTTCTTCCGTTTAGAAGCCTCACCCTCGACTCCGCTTTCATCGCCTCAATCTCGTCGAGTGGTGGGGCTTCTAAAAGAGAATCCGGGTACACCGGGGGGGGGGGGGGGGGGGAGTATACTATTTGGCACAGTGCGGTATAGTCTACACATTTCCTCACTATGTACATATTATTATATGATTGCAGGTGGGCGCTAGACAGGTCTCAACATCGAGCCTCGCAGCTTTGCAAGTGCTAACCTAACCGCCCATTTCGATGAAATTCACACAAGGGTTGACAGTATTTGCCAATAACCCGTCATGCTGTCAACCGTCTTATGGGCTTACAAGGCTTACAAGGGCCACACATGTCACAGGGCAACAACTTTCTACTAAATATTCACGCGAGCTGGATTTCTCCTGTGGGGAACTGGGCTTCTTTGGGCGTTCTTGTAGTGCTGTATTCTCTTTCGATAAGAAACAGTATATACTCATCTTCAACCAGTGAAACGACCGCATTGCAACACGCCAGAAGGTGGCACAGTTTTGCCAAACAAGGACACAATTGCACAAGTCGCGACACTTCGCTATCCACTGTACACTATTACGCACACGCTCTAAAGTTTACACCGGCTCGCTCCACGCAAGTGTTGTCTGGCTATCTCCTCTGTTGCTAGTTGCTGCACTATATGACGTGATGACTGAACGAAGCCAAGGTTGGCTGAAAAGGGTAGACTTGCGCCTAAAACCCAAGCCAACTGGACCCTGTCACTGGGTACAGTAGGTACAGTATGTATGTAGGTACAGTATGTATGTAGCCAAGAGAGGTAGAGATAGATATTGGACATTGTTCTACATACGTCCCGCTTGTGTGTGTGTGTGTGTGTGTGTGTGTAGTGCAAGCGACGCGCAAATTGAATTTGACAGAATCAGAATAGACGAAGAAACTCATCGCGCTCTGTGGTTAATAAGTATTCACAGCAAAACTGCTGAACAACGGCTATGAGCGCACGCACAGATGGAATAAAGCCCTATATTCGACGTTTCGGAGCTGAACTCGCCCCATCATCAGGAATGAACAAACACAGTGAGCTCGACGGTCGCTGCACAAAGTCATTAAACAGGTGAGAACACCAACAACACAATAATTACGCACAGGCTAAACACACTACAATGGCACAAGGTCGTGGGTCTTCTTGATTTCGTTACTGAATTGGTCCCAAATTTGCGGAATGGCGTCTCCCTCATTACCATTGACCAGTTGACTTCCATGCGCTCGAATCAGAGCACCCTCCATCACGCGCCTTTTCTTCCAGTGTCGCTCTTGCAACAGAACCTTGTAGCCACTGAGTTGGCCACTACAACCATCACCATCTGCCGTGAAGTGCTTCGCCATGGCATTCTTCATCTGTTTTCGCCCTGATATCAGATTTGTGCTGCATCACGCGGTTGCGCAAGGGCTTTGAAGTTTGCCCGATGTAGTGATTTCCGCACGAGCAGTACAAGCAATAGACAGAGGCAGCTTTGCTGTCGTCATTGACTCGGTCCTTATACTGACTCAAGGCTGTGCCTAACTGGGCTTGGCCTCTGCCATAGAAGGTCCTAATGCCAAACGACTTTGCCAGTCTACCCCCCCCCCCCCCCCCCCCCCCCCACACCAAAACCCCAACCCAAAAAAAAACAAACCCCCCCAAAAACAAAACCACCACAAAACCACCCCAAACAACAAACAAAAACCAAACAAAAAAAAAACACCAACCACACCAAAAAAAAAAAACAAACCAAAAAAAACCCCACCCATCCCCCCTCCCCAAAACAAACACACAACACAAACACAAAACCCAAACCCCCCAAAAAACAACAACACACCCCAACAAAAACAAAACCAAAAAAAACAAAACAACAAAAAAAAAAACCAACACAACAACACCAAAAAAAAAAAAAAAAAAAACACAACAAAAAAACACAAAAAACAAAAAAAAAAAAAACAAACAAAACACCAAAAAAACAAAAACAAAAAAAAAACCAAAAAAAAAAAAAACACCCAAAAAAAAAAAAAAAAAAAAAAAAAAAAAAAAAAAAACAAAAAAAAAAAAAAAACAAAAAAAAAAAAAAAAAAACCTTAACCTGAAGACCTACAGGTTACACGTTCGATATCTTTGTGCATAATTTGAGATCTAAATTTCGCCGGTTTTTCAGCTCCCCTGGCCGCCAGAGACGACCTACGGCGGAGATCGACACACCATCCAATCCGTCTCGTCGAGACGCGTTGAACGGAAGAAGTCTCGTCGTGATCCGACTTGTATTCCGCGAGATAATCGGGATTTTTCTGCCGAAAATAGATCTCAACAAAATAAACTGCATACGGGCGCTTCCGACATGGCCTGGCTGCGATGTTGCGCGTGCATTGTGGACTTAGGGGAGTGTGATGGAATGTTCCATTGTGCTCTACTCGACTTCTCTGCCCTCTTTCTTGCATTTCACTGCCTAAATTAGGCAGATTTTGCCACATGAAAGTGATGCCAGGATCTGTATGTGCACGTTGCACTGTATGCGTTTTTCGTATTGCCCCCACTTCAACTGTCTGCAACACAAAAACTGTGCAATGTTCAGAGTGACATTTGCTGAAGAAGTTCTTTTAGAGTAGTGAAGGTTTGTAACGAAATTGTGCAACTTTGGTGGTCTTGGCAAATCTTTTGAGAGTTTGCTATTTATTCAGCATTGCAATTGCAGCCATTTCATTGAATTTGGGGGGGGGGGAGGGTTGGACTGGAGAAATGCAGCAAGTTGCCATGCCAAAGACAGGCCCACTGAGATGCACGGCCAATCACAAGTGCCTGCACCAGTTTCTACGGGGTGCTAATTGCCAGATTTCGCCACCCAGCCAATCAAATTTTCGATCCTGGGGCCACAATTTCACAATTGAGATGGCAGTTGTTTCTGGGGTTTTCAATGGTGCTGAACATGAATCCAGCATCTGTTTTGTGATTCGGGGTGCATAATGGCCTGATTTCGCCAAGCGACCAATCAAATTTTCGATCCTGGGGCCAAAATTTTGAAATTGAGATGGCAGTTGTTTCTGGGGTTTTCAATGGTGCTGAACATGAATCCAGCATCTGTTTTGTGATTCGGGGTGCTTAATGGCCTGATTTCGCCACGCAACCAATCAAATTTTTGATCCTGGGGCCAAAATTTCGAAATACTGACACGGCAGTTGTTTGGGGGTTTACAATGGCGGAACATGAATCCAGCATCTGTTTTGTGATTCGGGGTGCCTAATGTGATCCCGCCATGCGACCAATCAAATTTTCGATCCTGGGGCCAAAATTTTGAAATTGAGATGGCAGTTGTTTCTGGGGCCAACGGTGCTGAACATGAATCCAGCATCTGTTTTGTGATTCGGGGTGCTTTATGGCCTGATTTCTCCACGCAACCAATCAAATTTTTGATCCTGGGGCCAAAATTTCGAAATTGAAATGACAGGTGTTTCTGCGGTTTTCAATGGTGCTGAACACGAATCCGGCATCTGTTTTGTGATTCAGGGTGCCTACTGGCCTGGCCTGATTCCGCCGCCTGGCCAATCAAATTTTCGATCCTGGGGCCAAAATTTCAAAATTGAGATGACAGTTGTTTCTGGGGTTTTCAATGGTGCTGAACATGAATCCGGCATCTGTTTTGTGATTCGGAGTGCCCAATGGCCTGATTTCACCACCCGGTCAATCAAATTTTCGATCCTGGGGCCACAATTTCGAAATTGAGATGACAGTTTCTGGGGTTTTCGACGATGCTGAACACCAATCGCAATTGTGGGGAGTCGAAGTGCAGCAGATTTCGTCCACCCGGCCTATCAAATTTTTGATCCTGGGTCCAAAATTTCGAATTTGAGATGGCAGTTTTTTCGTATTTTTTTCAAGGCGCTGAACATGAATCAGCCTTGCGTGCATGGCAGCACAAAGCCAGGCCTATCAAGGCTACTGGGTCCAAAATTTCGAAATTGAAATGTCAGTTGTTTCTGGGGTTTTCAATGGTGTTGAACACGAATCCGGCATCTGTTTTGTGATTCGGGGTGCTTACTGGCCTGGCCTGATTTCGCCACCTGGCCAATCAAATTTTCGATCCTAGGGCCAAAATTTCAAAATTGAGATGACAGTTGTTTCTGGGTTTTCAATGGTGCTGAACACGAACCCGGCATCTGTTTTGTGATTCGGAGTGCCCGCCCAATGGCCTGATTTCACCACCCAGTCAATCAAATTTTTGATCCTGGGGCCACAATTTCAAAATTGAGATGACAGTCATTTCTGGGGTTTTCAATGGTGCTGAACACAAATCCGGCATCTGTTTTGTGATTCGGGGTGCCTAATGACCTGATTTCGCCACCCGGTCAATCAAATTTTCGATCCTGGGGCCAAAATTTTGAAATTGAGATGGCAGTTGTTTCTGGGGTTTTCAATGGTGCTGAACACGAATCCGGCATCTGTTTTGTGATTCGGGGTGCCCAATGGCCTGATTTCAACAATTCAACTCTTCACCCTCGAGTGGATACTACACAGCATTTACACTCGACTTCGCAGTGCTAGCCTGTCATCTTTTTTGCTGCCCCCCAGGGAGGCAAGTATGTATATGGACTCTATCATCTGTTCATTTGTGTGTGTGTGTCTGTCTGTCTGTCCGTTCGGAACAACAAGACATGATGGTTAGTGCCACCCGATGGAGTCGAATGTGCTGAGTAATGTGCCATTGTCCATTTCTGTTAATTTGCTTATTGCTAATTTTGCTATTTCGAGATATTTACAATTAAAATATGAAAATGTAAAAAATGACACTTTTATTTACAAGTCGTATTGAGAAAGTTTTGCTGAAATGGAAAGGGCATAAGACGCAATGAATTTGTGACATAGTTTCAGATTTTGTTATTCATGAAATTAGGGATATTTTCAAGGTTTTTGTCAGAATTTCCAAATTTCAACAAATTCAAACAGCTTAAATTTCAAAACTTCTTTGCATGGATGTATAGAGCATAGTCAGCCAAGTAGTTAGCAAATAGTTTCAGCACATATAATTAATGAAATTTAGGATATTTTTAAGGATTCTGTTAAAATCTCCAAATTTTGACAATTTCAAACAGCTTAAATTTCAAAATTTCTTTGCACGGATGTGTTGAGCATAGTCTGCCAAGTATTTAGCGAATAGTTTCAGATTTTATATTTAATGAAATTTAGGATATTTTTAAGGATTTTCTTAAAATCCTCAAATTTCAACAATTTCAAAGAGCTTAAATTTCAACATATCTTTGTGTATTGTGTGGATGCATCGGGCCCTAAGCCCAAAAGAATAGGGAGTCGTCCCATTTATACCCTTTTTAATAACATCTCGTTTAGACGCTTTTATTGCACTGTGTGCCTGCGGCATATTTCTCTGATCCATCTATGGATCAGTTGCCACAATATAAGCGCAAAGTGTGCCTGTGGTGAATCTTCTGATCCATATGTGGATCGGGTACCATGAACAAATCCAAGACCAATTGAGGGGATACACCACCAGATGGTCAACTAAATGTCTAGCGGCACTTCACTATCCAGTGCACATTATCTCACACATGCTCTCAAGTTTACACTGATACCAATGTGGTGCCACAGTTTTTAGACAAAGCTTGTTAGCACTCTGACCCCAAAAGGGGTGGAGTGCTATAGTGAAGCTGCCACCAATCAAAATTTTTGCCACTCACTTTCACGCCCCACTTCTCATCCGAATGGGGTTTTTTTAATCGATAGCTCTCGAGGGATAGTAGTGGTGCTCTGACCTTCATTTTTTTCTCGTGGTGGAAAAAATTGACATCCAGAATTCAAGTTTTGACCCAGAGGATAAAATCAATGTTAGAGTCAATGCCAGTGCTTTCGAAGCCGCCAATTCTGAATCTGGTGTTATTTTTGCATTTCGGGCCAAGATTCATGAGTTTTGGTCAACAATTGACCCACCGTAACTCAATGTTGACGAAACTCAAAATGTGAAGATTGCACAGTTGAAATGTTGATTCTAGGGTATTTTGTGACAAGGAATGTGAATTCGCTATTGGTTTCTCCAGTTTGTGTTAATTTCGTGCTCAAACAGCCACTTTCCTTATGCCAAAATTCAAATTTGGATGTAGCTTTTACCATACTCTTTTCAAACCATGGTTTAGCTTAAGTTTGCATGCGCAACTAAAAAATTTGAAGTGCAGGACATGCAGAGCAGAAAGACGGTGAGGTAGAATGAGCATTTGTGCATGAATTGTCAATTCTTCCCATCCCAAATGGCAAGGCGAGTTGATGATTGGCTGAGTCCCGAATCTTGGCTCCCAAGTAGGCGAGCTACTGGTCGAATCAAAGCAAGATGGTGCATCTTGGGCTCATTTCGGCCTGCTCTACAGGATTTCAGTGGAGTTCTGTTGCACGCCAGTCCTTGTATGTGCAGGAAACATGCACACTCAGAAACTCTTTGTCTTAACTCATCTTAGTGCCTTGCTGTGCCTCATCTTGTCGAAACTCATCCTAGTGCCCCACCCGGGGCGCTTACGTGGCACCAACTTTAGGTCTCCAGAGACCCATTTCAACATAAGCAACCCGGGGTGCTTAAGTGGAAAAACCCGGTTCCCTAGAGGATCACTTAGGATGCACTAAGATTATTAAAGATTGCATTAGTAGATGCATGCATTTGGCTGTCTCATAAAATAGGATAAGATTTCAGCATTTAGAGTTTGTGTGGGCCACTGGCCAGTAACTCCAGCAGCACCATCAACTTTACATGGACATCAACCTGCTCCCTCTTGCTTGCAGTAGATTCCCCAAAATCACCGAGCACTCAGGATCGCACCGGGGTCCGCTAAGCTCCCCGGGGCGCCTACATAAAGCCCCGAGACAACAAATGGTGAAATCAGGCCATAGGGCACTAAACCGAATCACAAAACTAAGGATATCTGGTGACTTATTGTGGCGTTCATGTTTATAGGCTTCTCTAAGTGTCCAACCGACAACTTCCAGCCCCAAAGACGCACATACAACCTATCGGGTAGTACACTGAACTAAAAACAAAAGATACCCGTAGCTCGGCACCGGCGACCTACACAGCATCATTGAAAACCCCAGAAACAACTGTCATCTCAATTTTGAAATTTTGCGCTCACAGATCAAAAGCTCGCATAACAGGGTCGAAAGGTGCTATGTATGAATATTCCAAGCTTTCTCGCAAATTACCCGCAGACCGCTATTTACGACATCACAGCGAAAAACGGCACCACGAAGCGCCCCGGGGGCTAGGGCAGGAAAACCGAAGCGACCCGGGGCGCTAGCGGAGGGGGCGCTAAGCAGAAAAACCCGGAGGAGGAGGGCGGGAGGAGCGAAAAGAAGATTTCTAAAACATTTCCCGCTCGCGGAAAGGTCAAAGACGGCACCACATGACTCCCCATGAAAACGAAGCAAAAAGCATTTTGACCCCCCCCCCCTCCGCACAAGCGATGCTCTAAAGAAAGAGAGCGAGAGACATAGGCCCGTTCCAACAGCTCCCTGATTTAGGATAAAGAATTGTCAAAAACCCTCAGCACCGCACCCGAGAACGCATCGACCAGGGGAGGATCCCATGGGGCCGGGGGGCAGGGGGGCCGCCCCCCCTTCAGTCCAATCTTTAAGAAAAAATTTTTTTGAAAACAAACTAAAATAAAAAAATTTGATTGGCCAGGCGGCGCGGAATCAGGCCAGGGCCAAAATTACTAGGCACCCCTGAATCACAAAACAGATGCCGGATTTGTGTACAGCACCATTGAAAACCGCAAAAACACCTGTCATTTCAATTTCGAAATTTTGGGCCCCAGGATCAAAAGTCAAATTGTGATTGGTTGCGTGGCGAAATGGCCTAAAGGGCCATTAAGCACCCCGAATGGAAAAATCTGGGACCACCGGGATTTTCTTCCCCTGTTCTCCTCGTCGAGGGCTATAACATACCCACAAGGGAAAAAAAAACAACATATTCCAGATGCTGGATTCATGTTCAGCTTTCCCATTGAAAAGTTCTAATGTTCTATTTTTCTCAACATTTTTCCACCACGAGAAAAATGAAGGTCAGAGCACCAGCAACAATCCCTCGAGAGCCATCGATAAAACCCCATTCGGTGAGAAGGGGGCGGAATTGGTGGCAAAAATTTTGTTTGGGGCAACTCACTATAGCACTTACCCCTCGGGTCAGAGTGCTGAAAAGCTTTGCAAAATTGGTCGCATGGTATCAGTGTAAATTGAGGCCATGTGTGGTAGGCAGGGCAGCCGCAGACATAGAATCTGGTGACAACCAACAGGATGCTGGATAGATGTTCAGGCACCTGATCCACATATTGAAAACCCCAGAAACAACTGCCATTCTTGTGGCACTGATCCATGATGTCAGAGAATTTTGGCCCCAGGCACACAGTGCAATAAAAGCGTCTAAACGAGATGTTATCAAAAAGGTTTGATTGGGATGATTCTTATGCGTTTGGGCTTAGGGCCCGATGCATCCACACAATACACAAGATTGTTGTTTGCTCTTTGAAATTGTTGAAATTTGGGTTTTAGAAAATCCTTAAAAATATTTTTGGCCGGCATACTAAGCACCCCAAATCGCGCAAACAAATGCTGGAATTTCAGTGTTCAGCACCATTGTCAAAATTTGGAGATTTTAACAGAATCCTTAAAATATCCTGAATTTCATTAATTATATGTGCTGAAACTATTTGCTAACTACTTGGCGACTATGCTCTATACATCCTGGGGGGGGCCAGGAAAACAAAAACTGAAAATATCCCATCTCATGAATAACAAAATCTTATGTCACAAAATTTTGGCCCCAGGCCCCCTTTCGCAAACTTCTCTCGCGAAGGTCTCTCTATCGAAAATTTGATTGGCTACGAAGGCATGGCCTTCTGCCTTCGCCCTCGGGGGGAAATCAGGCCATTTGCCACAGGCACCCAGAACCACACACAAAACAGATGCTGGATTCATGTTCATTTGCCACCATTGGGAAAACCCCAGAAAACCCAACTGCCATCTCAAAATTTCAAAAATTTTGGCCCCAGGATCAAAAATGACTGTCGAGTGCACCTTAGGTACACGAAAAATTCTTGGGCAGATGGAACCATGAGTCCCCGGGGAAAAGGGAAGCCGACAGACCACCACGAGCGGTTGATTGGCCGGGTGCGCACGGCGAAATCCTGTTGCAATTAGGCACCCCACGTAGCCGTACACTGACTTTGTGTTGCCATGCACGCAAGGCACTGTTATCGTTTCCGTCATTGATAATGGGACGCCATCACAAAACAGATGTCGGATTCCACAATTGCGATTGCTTTGGTCTTTTCCCGGCACTTTCCGTGAAACTTTCTCCAGCAGATCGGTCGAAAACCCCAGAAACAACTGTTGCCTTCGCTCCTCCTCTTCATCTCAATTTCGAAATTGTGGCCCCAGGATCAAAAATTTGATTGACCGGGTGGCGAAATCAGGCCAGTCGGCACCCCAAATCACAAAACAGATGCCGGATTCGTGTTCAGCACCATTGAAAACCCCAGAAACAACTGTCATTTCAATTTCGAAATTTTGGCCCCAGGATCAAAAATTTGATTGGCCGGGTGGCGAAATCAGGCAATTAGGCACCCCGAATCACAAAACAGATGATGGATTCGTGTTCAGCACCATTGAAAACCCCAGAAACAACTGCCATCTCAATTGTGAAATTGTGGCCCCAGGATCGAAAATTTGATTGGCTGGGTGGCGAAATCTGGCAATTAGCACCCCGTAGAAACTGGTGCAGGCACTTGTGATTGGCCGTGCATCTCAGTGGGCCTGTCTTTGGCATGGCAACTTGCTGCATTTCTCCAGTCCAACCCTCCCCCCCCCCCCAAATTCAATGAAATGGCTGCAATTGCAATGCTGAATAAATAGCAAACTCTCAAAAGATGTGCCAAGACCACCAAAGTTGCACAATTTCGTTTCAAACCTTCACTACTCTAAAAGAACTTCTTCTGCAAATGTCACTCTGAACATTGCACAGTTTTTGTGTTGCAGACACTTGAAGTGGGGGCAATACGAAAAACGCATACAGTGCAACGTGCACATACAGATCCTGGCATCACTTTCATGTGGCAAAATCTGCCTAATTTAGGCAGTGAAATGCAAGAAAGAGGGCAGAGAAGTCGAGTAGAGCACAATGGAACATTCCATCACACTCCCCTAAGTCCACAATGCACGCGCAACATCGCAGCCAGGCCATGTCGGAAGCGCCCGTATGCAGTTTATTTTGTTGAGATCTATTTTCGGCAGAAAATCCCGATTATCTCGCGGAATACAAGTCGGATCACGACGAGACTTCTTCCGTTCAACGCGTCTCGACGAGACGGATTGGATGGTGTGTCGATCTCCACCGTAGGTCGTCTCTGGCGGCCAGGGGAGCTGAAAAACCGGCGAAATTTAGATCTCAAATTATGCACAAAGATATCGAACGTGTAACCTGTAGGTCTTCAGGTTAACTTCTCTGACACTCCAGGAATGTACGGCACCGTCCATTGGTATGGCCACTGCTCTTGTTGCGCCGAGCGCTTAGCTGAGCTTAGTGCCTTGTGAACGACTTTGTTGGGGTAGCCATTGGACACAAACACTCTGGCCAAAGTGGACAATTCAGCCTTCAGGGCTCGGCGATCGGTTGCAAACGACTTCAGCTCTGGTCCTCAGAGTTTTGATAATTCCAATTTTGGTGCTTTTCGCGTGGTTTGAGCCATAGTTAAGGTAACGGTCTGTGTGCGTTTTCTTTCTGTAGACAGACGTCACTAACCGATCCTTTTGTCTCTCCACAAGCACGTCTAGAAATCCAATTTTGCCGTCACATTCTGTTTCGCGGGTAAATTTGATGGAATCATGCAGGGCATTCAGCTCAGTGACGAATTCAGGAATGGCATCTCTGCCATACTCCCAGACATAGAACCGATCATCTACGTACCTCAGCCAGACTTTGGGCCTTCTGCCAATTGTGGGGAGAAAGAGTATCTCAAAATACACCATAAAAATCTCAGCGATAAGCGGACTCAGTCTTCCACCCGATAGCGCCTCTGACCTAGCAATACGTAACTGAACGAAGTACAGGACAACA
>JASAMZ010010486.1:0-17596 GCA_030248115.1 Linhomoeus sp. GSCO2_2
TGGACGACTGGAGGCGGGGGACCGCGAGTTCGGGCCCAAGCGATTCGGACCAGGTCATGGTGGAAGACGAAGCGCTAGACGCTAACTTCGCCGTGCCTGGGACGAGTGGCTCGCAGTGGAAGAGGTGGAGTCTGACCTGCCCGCCAAGTCTACACGGGGACCAGGGCGTGCAGGCGTTCAAGCGCTGGATCGGCCACGAGGAACAGCTGGAGGCTCAGTACGAGGCGGAGTACCAGCAGCTCGCCCAGGAGATCCGCCCGCCCAAGGGGAAAGCCTCCACGGCCGCCAGTGACCCGCACACCGCCCTGCCGGCCACGTCGACTCACCTCACCACGCCCGTGGTCAGCCCGGCCGCCGCCGCCGAGGCCGCCGGTTCTCTGGCCGACCCGTCAGTGTTGGCGCTGCCCCGGGACATTCGCCCGTCGAGCAGCGGAAGCAGCCAGGAGCAGCAGCAGGGGCCGCCGCCCGCGCACGTCATGTCCAAGGAGGAGAAGGCGGCGCTGAAGAAGAAGGCCAAGGAGAAGCCGACGCCCCCCAAACAGTAGCCAGCCGCCCCCATTCTGTCGACCTGTGGGACTGTGCTACTACTACCACCACTGGGGGAGGGCCTGTTATTATTTGCTGCTGTCTGTCTGCCTGTGCTGCATTGCCCTGGGACCCTCTGCCTCTGCTACCACTTCTGCGAGGGCTCAGAAGATCCGCCGGGTCCGGAGATGTGGGAGGACAGTCACCTGCCTACTTCCCGCCGGCCGATACTAGGGTTACGGTAGCGGTGCATTCGTTTGGCTGGCGCGGCCGAGAGGGCTTTCGTTGCTGCTGTCGCTGCTGCAGGGAAGAGTGACGCCGTCGCCATGCCTGCCCGCTAGCCGCTGCTGTGTTGTGTTGCGTGCACTCACCAGTACTCGCCTGTGCTGTGCGCGCTCTCGCTACCCCTAGCTACTCGCCATGCGTGCGTGTGTAGCGCTGGCACGCCGCGGTGCCAGCGCGTCGTCTTTGTTGCTTTTGGCGGGATTGGGCCGCTATAAGAAGGCCATGTTTCGCTGTCTCGACACACTTCTTCGGTTTTGTTTTGCGGCGCTGGTTAGAAGGCGAGTAAGAAACTCTCTCTTTCGAAACCCTTTGCTAGAGGCGCATTCTGCCGCGGCACAGAGGTACAGTGAACGAGTAAGTGCGCGTACGAAGAGAAGACGCAGCGCGGCGACAACATCACAACATCGGAAAAGGCTCTGCGCCACTTCGTCCAGCGGCTCCAACGGACGAAGTGTGAGTTATCTCCCCATTGCACCAGGGAGAGCTCGACGGTGTGAAGTGCCCAGGGTCGGACGGCTAGTGCGAAAGGCGTTTCTGGCCGCTTTCGTGCCCTATTCTTCCACAGTTCGTTCGTTCGGTCGGTCGTTCGTTCGTTCGTTCGTTCGTTCGTTCGTTCGTTCGTTCGTTCGTTCGTTCGTTCGTTCGTTCGTTCGTTCGTTCGTTCGTTCGTTCGTTCGTTCGTTCGTTCGTTCGTTCGTTCGTTCGTTCGTTCGTTCGTTCGTTCGTTCGTGCGTTCGTTCGTTCGTTCGTTCGTTCGTTCGTTCGTTCGTTCGTTCGTTCGTTCGTTCGTTCGTTCGTTCGTTCGTTCGTTCGTTCGTTCGTTCGTTCGTTCGTTCGTTCGTTCGTTCGTTCGTTCGTTCGTTCGTTCGTTCGTTCGTTCGTTCGTTCGTTCGTTCGTTCGTTCGTTCGTTCGTTCGTTCGTTCGTTCGTTCGTTCGTTCGCCCGTTTGTCCGGTCGCTCGTCACGCTCTCAGATCTCGGTGTTGGAAAGTCGTAGGAAGGCGATCGATGGCATGAGTCTCGACTCACTGGTAATGTCGCTAAGTGACTTCGAAATACAAAGGTTTGAATTTTCGAGTTACAGTAATCCAAATGCCAAAACCGCGATAGGTCAACTAGGTTTCAGCTTGCTCTTTCATCCGATGCTCAAAAATTTTTCAATTAGTAAAACACGCACCAAGCAGTCAACATTCTCACGTTATTAACGCAAAAGTTGCTCTAACTCGCTCAGCGTGTGTCGTGGAGAGACGGTCATGAGTGGATAGCTCTCGACTTACTGATTATTTAGCCTTCTATTGATTAAAAGTCAAAAATTTGAAATTATCGAGTTACGGTAACACAAAGCTTCAAAACGCAAATCGGCTCTAACGACAAATCTTCAAAACGCAAATCGTGTTGCGTCGTACAGACACGACTGTAAGCAGAGGTGCAAAACCGCAAAACGGGCCTATCTCGCTCGTCTTACGTTGTAGAGAGGCGTGCGATATGCAGCTCGCTTATAAGCTTGCGACGTGCTCTTACAAGATACGACAAAGTTGTTATTCAATTGGTAAAACATACACCGAGAAAAATTGACATTTTTAGGAAGTTTGCAGAGAGACGAACTTGGGTTCATTCGATAAGTCTCGACTCACTGATAATTGCGCTAGAAGTAGTCGTACTCAAAAACTTGAATTTCGCGAGTAACAGTAACCCAAAAATCCCAAAACGCAATACGCCTCAACTGTTGTCTTTCACCGTAGAGCGATAATTCATACGTCATTTGAAAGATGTCAACGTGCTCTTTCGTGCGACGGCATAATTTATCAATTAGTAAAACACGCACTATGGAAATCGACATTGCGCCATCTGTGCCGGCAACCTTCCAACTCCCACGCAACTATTGCAAGAGAAAGCGTGTGATACTTCTTTCGCGCGCGGCCCAGCCGAGCGGTGCGGCGTTGGAAGGGATGGCGTCAACAGGTTTTTAACTGAGCAACCAGTTTTCGACCGGTTCTTCTACATTCCTTCGGGGTGGAGTTGCTCCCCTCCCTCGTCTCGTGTCACGATTGTTTGTCAGTCTGTTATTCTGTTACGCTGTTGTTATTGAGTTACGCTCGGCAACGGTTGAAATTGCACATTGTTGTTGACGTTGAAGTTCTGAGAGTTGCGGTCGTAGCAGAGAATTTGAAAGGGCCAGACTAAACGAAGGAGTTCGCAAACAGGTGCGCAATCTGTAACCAAACTGTTCTCTGTTGTTGCGACATGTTAGCGATGCAATTCATACGACTGTTACAGGGGACGTCACGTGCAAAGGTGAATAGTGGCACTGTATCACGAAAGTCCACCCTCGTTCCCTCCCTCTCCTCCTTATCCCCAACCCTGCCTCCCTCCTTCCCTCCCCCCCTGAAAGAACCCCCCCCCCCCCCCCTTAAAGTCTCACCCCCTAAGAAGTTTAAAAATTTTCGCTTGGAGTGCTTAATGGCAAAAATTCCACCGCAGTAGAAATGCAAAGAAACGCTCCACAGCAGGTGCAGATGACGATTCAGATTGCATCCAGCAATGAACTGTTGATGGACCCATGCCTACCCTCACAAATCAAGGATAGTGTCTGCACAAAACAACAGTGCAGTGCAGGAATACATCTGAACCTGCAAAAGTGTATAATATGCTACTTAGGTGGAGGGGGTAGTGACATAGACACAACAAGGACACAAAGCTTACTGCAAACTTTTTTTGCAAACAAAAACAGTCCCAAAGATGTAAATTATAAATAAGTCCATTTATGCTTGTCAGTTTTTCAAGGAATTCTAATATTGCTCCGCAACTACAATGCACTCTTGGTGCTCAAAATTTCTGCAAGGAGTTCGTCAGTCTATAAACACTGCACTCTATAAACAATGCTTGTTTTCCACACCATCGTCACTCGCGAGTGAATCTCCCAGCTCATCCATCGTACTGTACTTCAGTGACCTGTGGCCAGTTGACCTCCAAGGCCAATGGAGCAGGCGTCACACCTACTTTGGGCAGTCACGGCATTGCAAATGCAGAGGGCAGCCAGGTGCAGGCCTCCTGCCCCAACTCTGAGGCTGTACTCATCGACTCCGGCAGCGGAACAGAGCACACCCTCCATGATGACTCACTCACTTGCAGCACTGATGGCAACTGGCTGCTGGGTGCGGTCACCGTTACAGGGGATATCACGTGCAAAGGTAAAATAAAGGCTGGTATTTTAGGGCGCTTTTAATTTAATTCAAGAGCGCTTATAAAATATACATTGCGCATTTAAAAATGAACATACCGCTTTTCTTTATAGCCTCCGGAAAAATGACAACGCGCTTTTAAAAATGAACAATGCGCTTTTAAAAATAAACAAAGCGCTTTTAAAAATGAACAATGCGCTTTTAACTTGAATATGCCGCTTTTGACAGCAGCTGGACCGAAAATTGCACAAACCGCTTTTAAATTGAACAAGCCGCTTTTAAAATTGAACAAACCGCTTTTAAACTGAACAAACCGCTTTTAATTTGAACAAACCGCTTTTAACGCCCTGCTGCGTCGCGCACGGCATTGTCGCAACGTGACGTCGACGCGAACCACCCCAATTTGCTAGGGAAAGTTTGTCGGCGTGGCCATAGGCTAGTTGGCTTCAAAGTGCAAGTTGTTGCGAGCGCTAGCAGGGAAGGGGCACAGCCGGCCTAAGCAGAAGGCTAAGTATATGGGGGAGTGAGCACTCCACTTACCGTTTGCACTAAAACTCGGCCGGCGTCGCGCCTGGCGGGTCTCAGCTGAGGCTTAGCGCGACCACCAACTTCAGGGCGCGCTCCGCGCGCCCTGAAGTCGGTCACCGGTCGCGTTAAGCCTAAGCTTCGACCCGCCAGACTGCGACGCCGACTGACTCTTGTGCACTGTGGGCGCAGGGCGAGCCTAAGCATAGCCTGAATTCATAGGAATATTCTGTGTCCGAAAGAAATATAACTGAATTTAAAACGTAATTTAAAAAAGAATGTAATTCAAATGAATTGTAAATGCTCATTCGGGCATTTTTCTGGACTTTTGCCCTTTGTCTCACAGCAGAAGAATTAAAAGCGCATTGTTCAAAATGAAAAGCGCATTGTTCAAAATGAAAAGCGCATTGTTCCAAATGAAAAGCGCTTTGTTCAAAACGAAAAGCTGCTCCTATATATGCGTTCTTAAAAGCGCATTGTTCCAAACGAAAAGCGCAATGTTCTAAATGAAAAGCGCTTTGTTCAGAATGAAAAGCGGTGACAGTTAAAAGCGCATTCTTCTAAATGAAAAGCTGTAGTTACAAATTAAAAGCTGTAAATAATTGTCCCCTAAAATAAAGACACTATATCCCATAGGTTCCTACCAGATTTGGTCCGGGGGGGGGGTCAACTGAGGGTCGAGGGGGGGTGGGTCATCCGGAACCGGATTCCGTTTCCGGATGGCCATTTTGAAAAGCTAGGGGGGCCTTTTACTGAAGAAAATTTGGCAGTTTTTGCTTCAAAAAGTGCAGAAAAACGTGTATTTTACTCATTTAGTACCGCAAACATACACATAAACGCCATTTACTAGCTTTAAAATGCTCAAAATACATATTAAAACAACAAAATTGCGCCGCAGGCGAAAATTTTTCGGCAATTTGGGGTCGCTAGGGGGGGGGGGTCGGTCTGGGATGGGAGTCCGGGGGGGGGGGCGTCCGGAACCTCGTCCGTATCGGCCGATGGCCAGGGGGGGGTAACCCCCCCCCCCCAAACCCCCCCCCCAAAGGAACCTATGCTATATCCAGAATATACCTAGTCATCGCAACGCATGAAAGGTGTCATAGTGCTCCGTCTTTTGCAACTTGACCATGCACAATTTCAAGCACCCCCAACACTGTATTGATGTCTAGCCCATCTGGTACGTTGACTTTGCTCATGGGCCTTGGCGTCTCTTTCTGATCATAAAAGCCAAAAAATAACTAGGTAATTTTCGGTGGGTTCTTTTTACCAAATATCGACTCCAGTTTCTACTGTGTAAAACAAGATTTTGCTTACAAAATCACTTACTTATTACATGTATGTGCATCGCTAGCTATACTCAATGCGCCTACTCGGACTCTTGACTTGGCTTAACTCAGGCACGCCATGGAAAATCAAAATAGCCCTATTTCCATGACATTCCAGAGACGTGCCCAAAGGCGGCGATTAAGGCCAATGCCGTCGGCGCTCTACCAACAGTCACTAACGAAGCTGACCACAAAGCTGTTGGGCAGACTTTCACCATCGTCTGTGACGCAGCGAACACCGGCGATTTGAAAGACGCCAGCTCGACCTATGGCACTGCGACTTACACTCCGGAATGCCAAAGTGACGGCAAGTGGAAGATCGGAGCCACAGTCGTTCAGGAACCGCTCGAGTGCGAGTGTGAGTCGACACTCTATCTTCACCACAAAAGCCTCTCTTATCCCTTTCGTGGTCAGCGACGTCTGTCAGACGTCGCGTTCAGGTCATGGCCAAGATACACATGCGCCCAGCATCATGGGCATGATTTAAAAAACTTGGCCAAGCTGTTAATCTTGGGCATGATGAAACAAGGCGAGTCCACCACGGAGGCCCAAACAGAACTTGGGCAAGATGCGCAAAAGATGGGCAAGATTCACAAATGTCGATTTGTCAGAAACTTGCTCATGTTTTCAAAGGGGAAGGGCCCAGAACAGGAAAACACCAAATGAAACAGTGATATAATCACTTGAGAACAGGCACGGATCCAGGGGGGGGGCCCAGGGGGGCCCGGGCCCCCCCTAGAGCCCGGACTGTAGTACTGGGCGGGCCCTTGAAAATTGGAAGTAAAGGCCCACAAACGTAAAAATTTTCGCCTGCGGCGCTTAGAAATGGCAAAATTTTCGCCTGCGGCCCTTAGAAACGGCAAAATTTTCACCTGCAGCGCTTAGAAATGGCAAAAATTTCGCCTGCGGTGCTTAGAAACGGCAAAATTTTTGCCTGAGGCGCTTAGAAATGGCAAAAATTTCGCCTGCGGCGCTTAGAAATGACAGATTTTCATCTGCGGAGATTCGAAATGGCAAAATTTTCGCCTGTGGCACTATTCAAAAGAATTTCTAAAAGTGTATACATTTGGGCCCCCCTACAGAAAAATCCTAGATCCGTGACTGCTTGAGAAAGCGAGAGACATTGTCGTCTGTGTGAAAGCGCTCCATGCAGGTTACATTAGAACCATCGACACAGTTGTAGTGTAAAAACACACCACAGATTCTGCAGAAGTGCATAGTTCTGGATCGAGATGTGCGGGGGTACATCAAGCAGCATTGCCTATCTTGGCAGCTGACGTGTCTTCCAAAATGACCCAGCTCCCAGCGGGTTCTCAACTTAAGTATGTCCTCCTTAGAGTGGATAGGGGGGGGGGGCTTCGGTCGACTTCTTCCTCTGTTGGCTGATTTTCCTCCTTGGCTGAATCGACTTTCAAATTTTCTGCGAAGGCCATAAGACCTTTCACTATGTCCATTTTGGTGTCAGAATTTTCATAGCTGGGGTGGTACAACTTGTACAGCAGCTCTTGCAGGGCGCTCTTGCTGACTTGCTGTGACCACAAGACCACTGAATTGTTGGAGCATCACATTACCTCAGCCAACAAAGTCATTGACAACTTTGAGGAGTTTTGCGACCTTCTCTGCCTACCAAGGTACATTTCGTTACATTACAAGTTGCATTTCGTTCTGCCATGCATGCCAGACAACACATTTCAGCATCTTCCCTGGAAGCCTGAAAGTTGTGTTGAAACGAATGGAGAGAGCAACAACTGCTGCCAAAAACCTGTTATTCCCTAATGAAATTGGTGCCAACTTGTGTACCTTGAAGATTACCACCACTCCTCATCACATCACCAGCCATTATGCCTACAACTACAACATGACATTTGGATGTTACTACTACAACGAAGGCCAAGACTGCAACTTGGGCATCTTTTAGCTGCTGGACAAATATAAGAAACAATACCAAGACATCACTGATGGATCTTGCCCAAGTTTTCTATATCTCCTGCTCCCTTTTTCCGTCAAGTGTATCTTGCCCATGTGTTACTGAATTTTCGCGAATTTTGCCCAAGTTTCTGAAACATGCCCATCTTTCAATTATTTTCATCTTTTTTCGCCCGGCCTCAGCCGGGCGACACCCTAGGAGAGCTCGGCGTGCGTGCGTGCGTACGTACGTACGTGCGTACGTACGTACGTGCGTAACGCTCTCGGATCTCGGCGTTGGAAAGACGTAGAGAGACGATCTTAGGCTCTATGAATAGGTCTCGACTCACTGATCATTCCGCTAAGAGAAGTCGAGATTCAAAAGTTTGAATTGCGCGCGCTACAGTAACCCGAAGGTCAAAACGCAAAACGGCTCTAACTCGCTCGTCTCACGTCGTAGAGCGGCGATCGACACGTCAGGTGAAAGCTCTCGACGTGCTCTTTCATGCGGCAGCAAAACTTTTTTCAATTACGCAAACACGCACAGCGCAAAACGCCATTCTCGAGATTTTAGCACTAAAAGCGGTCAAACTCGCTCAGTTGGCCTCGTAGAGAGACAATCTCGAGGTCAGTGGATAGCTCTCGACTCGTTGATCATTTCTTCTCCCATTGGTCGAAACTAAAAAATTTGAATTTTGCGAGTTACAGTAACCCGAAGGTCTAAAACGCAAAACGGCTCTAACTCGTCTGTCTTGCGTCGTGGAGAGGTGATCTTGAGCGCCTTGGATAGCTCTCGACTCACTGATTATTTGTTCTCCCATTGGTCGAAACTCAAATTTGAATTTCGCGCGTTACAGTAACTTAAAGGTCCGAAAACGCAAAACGGCTCTAACTCGCTCGTCTTGCGTCGTAGAGCGGCGATCGACACGTCAGGTGAAAGCTCTCGACGTATTCTTTCATGCGGCAGCAACAATTTTTAACATTACGCAAACACGCACCACGGGAAACGCCATTCTCGAGATTCGAACACTAAAATCGCTCTAACTCGCTCAATTTGTGTCGTAGAGAGACGATCTCGAGCTCAGTGGATAGCTCACGACTCACGGATTATTTGCGAAACTTGAAAATTTGAATTTCGTGAGTTACAGTAACCCGAAGGTGCAAAAGCGCAAAACGGCTCTAACTCGCTTGTGTTACGTCATAGAGCGGCAATCGACACGTCAATTTTAAGCTCTCGTCGTGCTCTTTCATGTGTCAGCAAACATTTTGGAATTGACTAAAACACGCATCACAGAAACAATAGTTTTGAGTTTTACTCTGAAACTTTCTGAATTGCTCATGTTGCGATTACAGCGACACTCGACAAGTCATTCCAAGGCTTGCTACGTCCTACACGCGCCAAGAGAAATAAACTTCGTTTTGCTCCATGGACAGAAGTACGACACGGCTTGATTGCTCATAGTGCGTTCTTTTGTGCTCTGTCATATGTTTGTCTAAACTTTGACAACTTTTTGTCACTTTTTTATTTAAAAGCGTTGCTCGAAAGAGGGATCTTCTTGCTCTAAAAACCAAATCCCGGGCGATATCAATATTGCTAAGCAATACACTCTTGCGAAGGGGGAGCTCGTGAAGCGGAGCAATACGGGCGATGACCTCTCGCACTCTCTGCAGAAAGAACGCAACTCAATGCAATGTCAGTCAGAATACAAACTCAACTTTTTAATACCGGAGCTTGTTGCGCTTCGATGCATTTTTTCACGAATCATGGCCATGACGATCAGCATCATGGCCATGATGCTCAGCTGACCACGAAAGGGTTATAGATAGGCACACTTCTTGTGTTCAGTCGCGCCAACCTGTTCCCCTTTGTCGGTGACTGCCAACGGGGCCGGCATCACACCGACGGTGAGCGGGGACGTTGGGCTGACCCTCGAGAACACTCAGGCGGACGTCGACTGTCCCGCGGGCGTCCTCTCCCTGGGCGTCATCACGCACAATGGTGCCGGCCTGAGCTCCGTCACACTCAAGGCCACCTGCCAGGCCAGCGGCAGCTGGCTCATCGATGGCAGCGTCACCGTCACCGGAGACCTCTCGTGCAAGGGTGGGCCATTCTTGTCAAAGCCGAACGCCATCGTGATGACGCATGCAGAGAACACTGCGTCCTCGGCCTTGAGCAAGACGCCGCGCTCTTTCAGCGACCTGCCAGCCGGTCACAACTAAGCAAAACCAGAATTCCGAAGAGCCTGCTGTGGCCACTGTGAAGGCAGAGTACGCCGAGACGGAGACAATAACGGCGGACTGCAGTGCTGCTTCATCGCGCGTGGTCGACGGCAGTCCCCAGCTGTTGGCCACCACTGAGACGCTCACCTGCAGCGACACGGGCGAGTGGAAGACGGCTGGGGGCGTCGTCGTGCAGATGGACCTCACATGCGCCAGTTAGTGACAAGTCAAGCTAGCGGGAACAAAATTGAAGAGTGCACGTTGAAACAATTTGAACGACGTGCGCTACAGATCTCGAAAATGATGGTTTCTCAAACAATGCTGTGTATATTTATTATCTGATCATCGCTCGCTTTTTCAAAGAGTCGAATCACAATTCTCTTCTTTTTTGTTTTTTCGCCCGGCCTCAGCCGGGCGAACCCCTACGAGAGCTTATCGTCCGTGCGTCCGTGCGTCCGTGCGTTCGTTACGCTCTCAGATCTCGGCGTCGGTAAGTTGTAGGAAGGAGATCTTGGGCTCTACGGAAAGGTCTTGACTCACTGATCATTCAGCTAAGAGACTTCGAAATTCAAAACTTTGAATTGCGCGCGCTACAGTAACCCGAAGGTCGAAACTGAAAACGGCTCTAACTCGCTCGTCTTACGTCGTAGAGCGGCGCGCGATAGGTCAACTAAAAGGTCTCGACGTGCTCTTTCGTTTGGCATTACAACTTTTGTTAATTACGCAAACACGCAACACGAAAAGCGACATTCTCGCGTTTTTAACGCAGAAATCGCTCTAACTCGCTCAGCGTGCGTCGTAGGGAGATGATCTTGGGTTGGTTGGACAGCTCTCGACTCACTGATCATTTGTTGTTCTATTGGTCGAAACTCAAAAATTTGAATTTCGGGAGCTACAGTAACCCAAAGGTTCAAAACGCGAAACTTATCTAACTCGCTCGTCTTTCGTCATAGAGAGACGATCTTGAGTTCGCTGAATAGGTTTCGGCACACTGATAATTCCGTTAAGAGAAGTCGAAATTCAAAAGTTTGAATTGCGCGCGCTACAGTAACCTGAAGGTCCAAAACGCAAAACGGCTCTAACACGCTCGTCTTACGTCGTAGGGCGGCGTGCGATAGGTCAACTAAAAGGTCTCGACGTGCTCTTTCGATTGACGTAAAAAATTTGTTAATTGCGCAAACACGCACCACAAAAAGCGACATTCTCGCGTTTTTAGCATAGAAATCGCTCTAACTCGCTCAGCGTGCGTCGTAAAGAGACGATCTTGAGTTGCTGGATAGCTCTTGACTCACTGATCACTTCTTCTTCTATTGGTCGAAGCTCAAAAGTTTGAATATCGCGAGCTACAGTAACCCAAAAGTTCAAAACGCAAAACTTCTCTAACTCGCTCGTCTTCCATCGTAGAGAGACGATCTTGAGTTCGTTGAATAGGTTTCGTCACACTAATCATTCCGTTAAGATAAGTCGAGATTCGAAAGTTTGAATTTGGCGAGCTACAGTAACTCAAAGGTTCAAACAGCAAATCGGCCCTAACTCGCTCGTCTTACGTTGTAGAGCGGCATTCGTTCGACCGTTTGAAACCTTACGTTGAAACAGTTGTTGAACGGTCATTCCTAAAGAAAATTTTTGTTTTTTAAACTCTTGTCTTACGAACAACTTTGTCTGCTAAAAAAATTAATCCCGGGCGATCCCAATGTTGCCCTGCAACAACCGCTCAGAAATGCGTGTGTCTTGCTCAAAAAAATAATTCCGGGCGATCCCAATGTTGCCTTGCAAGAACCCCTCAGAAAGGAGCGTGTCAAAAGTAGCGCATGAATAGTGGACTCCGGGCGGGCGCGCGTCATATCGGAAAGGCTTCGAAATACTTTACAAAAGTATCCACTCTTTTACTCTTCCACTTTAAAATACTCACAAACCACTCTGTATTAATAAAACAACTCAACTTTTTTAAAACAGCTTGTTCAGCGAAATGTCCCGGCAGCCCAAGTGTGCAATTCCACGATGGCGCTATGCCCACCTGGACCCTGTCTGGGAGCAACAATCCGGCATTGGAGACGGAGACGGGCACCATTGAGTGTCCTCCAGGCGGCAGGGGCAGGGTGCTGAGATATCAATCTGACGAACGCTTCCTCTACCCCTCCAATACGCTGACGGCCGTCTGCGGCCCGGATGGTCGCTGGCAGGCTGACGACAGTGCCGGCAACATCATTGACATCGAAAGCCCTTGGGAATTCAAATGCGCAGGTTGGTGGGCGCTGTTAGGTAGTGCGTTCGCTTTCTGTGTGTGTCTGTCACGCTTCTAGGCGTCGTCCGCTGTCTATCTTTAGCTTAGCTAAGCCTGCCTCTCGTCGGCTCGAGCGTGCGTCATAGGCGGCTTGTGACCTTTCCGCTCGCCCCCTTGTAACGATTTGTGTCGCTCTGTCTACGCGCGTCGCCTTAGTTGTGATGTTATGATGGCTTAGTCAGCCGCTTGTTTTTCCCGTCTGGTGTCCCGTGCCTAGCCCCTATATAAGCTTAGGTAGAGCAGCTCTAGGAGGACAGAGTGAGAGACTGAGAGTCTGCCTAGGCTGCTGCTTTGCTGGTTCTTCTGTCCGCTGTAGTATTGCTTGAGTAAAGGAATAGCTGTAGACGAAACGTGGTCACAGCAACTCAAGATACAACAACTGGCGCAGCGAGTTCAAGGATGGCGACCTCCGATCCGAAAGTGGCTGCCAGCATGGAGCCATTCGACCCTGAGAGAGAAGAGTGGGACTGCTACATGTCGCGCTTCAACCTCTTCATGGCCGTTCAAGGCATCACGGAAGAAGCCAAGAAGCAGCCCATCTTTCTTCTGAAGCTGGGACGAGAGACCTTCCAACTTCTGTGTCATTTGGCCGCACCCAAGTCTCCAGACGCTCTGAAGATCAACGAGATCGCCGCACTGCTGAAAGGACACTTCCAGCCCAAGCGACTCGTCATCGCTGAGCGATTCAAGTTCTACAACCGGTGCCAGCAGAGTGGAGAGACTTTGGCGGTGTATGCGGCTCAACTGCGTCAGACGGCGTCGACGTGCGAGTTCGCCGCAAGCTTGGATCAGACCCTTCGCGACCGGTTCGTCTGTGGTCTACAGAATCGCGACATCCAAGCGGCCCTGTTGAAGGAAGACGCAGAGAAGTTGAGTTTTCCCCTCGCCGTGGAGAAGGCGTCGAGCATGCAAGCTGCTTTGGAGTCTGCTGGACAGTTCCACCAGCAGAGGTTTGGCCAGTCGTCGGGAACTGTCGCTGTGCTGAAGCCGCAGGGGCAAGGGCAGCGTCAAGGAGGCCAGGCGACAGGAGGGAGAAGATGCTACGCGTGCAACTCTCCAAGCCACATGCGGAATGAGTGTCCGCATCGTCAAGCAGAATGCTACGCCTGTGGAAAGAAGGGACATTTCCAGAATTCCTCGTTGTGCGAGGCCAGGAAGGGGAAAGGTGTCCAGTCGTCAGGCAGGTGGCGACGTGGTGGAGGTCCGCGTCAGCAGCGTGGACGGGGAGGCCGACAGCAAGGTCAGGCCCGAGTGGTGAGCGAGGCTGAGGAAAGCGACGAAGAAGAAGGAGACGTGGGCTTCGTTCGAATCGTCGATTCCAGTTTGCCTAAGCCCTACAACCTCAGCGTGAGGATGGCTGGGAGGCAGGTGTCGTTCGTGGTCGACACAGGGTCCTGTTCTACGCTCATCACGGAGTCAGTTTGGAGGCAGATGGGCCGTCCAAAGTTGCACCAAGACAGCCGGAAGCTGAAGAGTTACACTGGGCATGAGGTGCCAGTGCTGGGTCTAGTGAAGTGCCAGGTGGAGCACAACGACCAGAAGTGTCAGCTGGCTGCAAGGGTGGTTCAAGACGAGGAGCGTCGTGTGGCCAACATCATGGGAAGAGACTGGCTGCAGAAGCTCAAGTTGGACTGGTCGCAAGTGGTTGGACATGTGACCAGGAGAGATGAAGAGCCAAGTAGACTGCCTGAGAAAGTGAAAAGGGAATTCCAAGAGATGTTGTCGCAGTTCAAGGGCGTCTTCGATGAAGAGTTGGGTTGTGCGAAGGACTTCGAAGCCCAAGTTCACCTGAAACCTGGAGTGGTGCCAAAGTTTTTCAAGCCCAGACCACTGCCATTCGCGTTGAAGGCCAAGGTGGGGCAAGAGTTGGATCGAATGGAGCAGCGCGGTGTCCTGCAGAAGATTCCATTCTCCAAGTGGGCAGCTCCAGTGGTTCCAGTGGTCAAGTCGACAGGAGCAGTTCGACTGTGTGGGGACTTCAAGGTCACGGCAAATCCAGCGTTGGAGGTGGAGCAGTATCCGATTCCAAGAGTGGAGGAGCTGTTTGCTGCCTTGGCAGGAGGAAAGAAGTTCTCCAAGATTGACATGGCCGAGGCCTACCTCCAGATACCCCTGCGAGAGGAGTGTCAAGACTGCCTCTCCATCAACACGCACCAGGGATTGTACCGGTTCAAGAGGTTACCCTTTGGAGTGGCGTCAGCTCCAGCGATATTCCAGAGGTTCATCGACCAGCTGGTGCATGGCCTGCCTGGAGTGGGAACCTATCTCGACGACCTGGTGGTGACAGGGAAGACAGATGTGGAGCACCTGCAGAATCTACGAGGATTGTTGCAGCGGATGGCAGAGAATGGACTGAAGGCGAATCTGTCCAAGTGCCAGTTCTTCGCGCCACAAGTGGAGTATTTGGGTCACAGGATCAACGCAGAAGGCTTGAAACCCCTCGAGAAGAAAGTGCAAGCACTCAGAAAGCTACCACAGCCAGAGACTGTGTCACAGCTCAAGGCATTCCTTGGAGGAGTCAACTACTACAACAAGTTCGTCCCTCGGTTGGCAGATGTGGCAAGTCCACTTAATTCCCTGCTGAAGAAGGATGTCAAGTGGAGCTGGGGTTCCAGACAAGAGGAAGCTTTCAACAAGCTGAAGAAGGCGCTGGAATCAGCAGAAGTGTTGGTGCACTACGATCCAGAGGTTCCATTGGGGTTAGCCTGTGACGCCAGCTCAGTGGGAGTGGGCGCCGTGCTGTTCCACATCATGGCAGATGGGAGCGAGAGGCCGATTGCCTACGCGTCCAAGACGTTGAATGCCGCAGAGAAGAATTATCCGCAGATCGAGAGAGAGGCTCTGAGTTTGGTCTATGGAGTGACCAAGTTTCACCAGTATCTGTGGGGAAAGGAGTTCCAGCTGGTGACGGATCACAAGCCTCTGGTGACGATCTTCAATGAGCACAAGGCTCTACCTGCGATGGCGGCAAGGAGAATCAGCCGGTGGGCTTACCTGCTGATGGGTTACAACTACAGGATTCGCTACAAGGCGACAGAGAAACATGGGAACGCCGACTGCTTTTCGAGGTTGCCCATGGGAGCAGATCCAATTTTCGACCAGAAGGAAGTGGCTTCAGAGATGGTCGGCCTGCTGGAAGACGAGAACAGTCCAGTGACTGCAAAGGAGATTGCAGCAGCGTCTAGCAAAGATCCAGTTCTGTCCAAGGTGATTCACTGGGTTCGAGGAGGATTCCCAGAGGTGGCTCCTGGACCAGAGTTCAAGGCCTTCGTGACCAGACAAGTGGAACTTTCAGTGGAAGGGGGATGCCTGCTGTGGGGATACAGAGTCGTCCTGCCGAAGAAGCTGCAAGGGAGTCTGCTGAAAGAGCTGCATTCCACACATGCTGGGATCACAAGGATGAAGTCACTAGCGCGCCGATACTTCTGGTGGCCAGGGATGGATGCCGAAATCGAGACCATGGCAAGAGGATGCCCAGAGTGTCAAGTGGTGGCAAACGAGCCAAGTCAAGCGCCGTTGCATCCATGGGAGTTTCCTACAGGGCCATGGCAGAGGCTGCACGTGGACTTTTGTGGACCATTCCTGAATCGAATGTGGCTGGTGGTGGTGGATGCGTTTTCCAAGTGGCCAGTGGTGAAGTCCATGGGGACAACAACTTCAGCTGCCACAATCAGCGTGCTGAGAGGGATCTTCGCCGAGCATGGCCTACCAATGCAACTGGTGAGCGACAATGGGCCTCAGTTGACGTCGGACGAGTTCCGCCAGTTCTGCAAGACCAACGGAATCCAGCAAGTGCTAGTGAGTCCATACCACCCGCGTTCCAATGGAGAAGCCGAGAGATTCGTCCAGACCTTCAAGAAAGGGATGGCGAAGTGCACAGGCCAGACCAAGGACTGGGAGAAGCCCTTGGCGCAGTTCCTGTTGAGATACAGGGTGACACCTCATCCAACGACGGGATCAAGTCCAGCAGAGTTGCTGAATGGTCGACTTCTACGCACAAGGTTCGACTTGGTGCGTCCAGACGTGCGACAGAGAGTGGTGAAGAACCAAGAGCAACAGAAGAGGCAACAGCCAGGCCAGAAAACAAGGGTCTTCCAGGAAGGAGACAAGGTTTGGGCCAGGAACTACAGAGGCACACCAAAGTGGGTGGAAGCTACAGTGGAGAGAGCCCTGGGTCCAGTTTCCTACCAAGTCAAGGCGCATGGCATGCTGTGGAAGCGTCATGTCGACCAGCTGAGAAAGCGAGAAAGTGGGACGACTGAGGAGCCAAAGAAGGAGGGTTCTACAGCGGTGCCATTGTTTTGGCCGTCAGACAGCCGAGGCGTCGACCACGACCAAGGCCGTCCAGTGGAAGACGAAGTGGCGCCACCACCTCCACCAAGAACGGCGTCCCTGGGAGACGACGATCCCCCACCACTTCCCCCACGACGCTATCCGGAGCGACAGCGCAAACCCGTGGAGCGCTACAACTACAACAAGTAGTTAAGGAAGGGGGAATGTTAGGTAGTGCGTTCGCTTTCTGTGTGTGTCTGTCACGCTTCTAGGCGTCGTCCGCTGTCTATCTTTAGCTTAGCTAAGCCTGCCTCTCGTCGGCTCGAGCGTGCGTCATAGGCGGCTTGTGACCTTTCCGCTCGCCCCCTTGTAACGATTTGTGTCGCTCTGTCTACGCGCGTCGCCTTAGTTGTGATGTTATGATGGCTTAGTCAGCCGCTTGTTTTTCCCGTCTGGTGTCCCGTGCCTAGCCCCTATATAAGCTTAGGTAGAGCAGCTCTAGGAGGACAGAGTGAGAGACTGAGAGTCTGCCTAGGCTGCTGCTTTGCTGGTTCTTCTGTCCGCTGTAGTATTGCTTGAGTAAAGGAATAGCTGTAGACGAAACGTGGTCACAGCAACTCAAGATACAACAGGCGCCACTGTGAACGAGTAGCATCTACAGTGCAGTGCAGTTTGAACTGAATTGATTAATGGGCGCATATTCCAAGGCCTTTGTATGAGTCAGAGGCATATACAGAGGTTCTTCTCTGCTAAATTTGGACATTTTTTCGCCCGGCCTCAGCCGGCAACACCGCACGAGCGCTCGACGTTCGTGCGGCCGTCCGACCGTCCGTCCGACACGCTCTCAGATATCGGCATTGTAAAGTCGTAGAGAGACAATCTTAGGCTCTATGGATAGGTCTAGTTTCACCGATCATCCCGCTAAGAGAAGTCGCGAATCTGAAGTTTGAATTTCGCGCGTTGCAGTCACCCAAAGCTCCAAAACGTAAACAGCGCCAACTCGCTCGGCTTACATTGTAGGGAGGCTCCTAAATGGTCTCGACGTGCTCCTCGTGCGATGTCAAAAAAGTTTTA
>JASAMZ010010487.1:0-19859 GCA_030248115.1 Linhomoeus sp. GSCO2_2
ACGCACCCAACGCAGGCTCCTGTACCTACATACTTGTGTCACAGACTTGCGACAGTAAGAGCCAACCGACCGAGGTTCTGTAGGCGCACTCGATGTAGTAGACCAGATTCTGCACAAAGGCCACTTCGTCGAAGTTCCTCACGATCTGCAGACCTGGAAGGGCGTCGGAAGATGCTCAAAGGCCAGGCTAATGCATCAGTGAGTGAGCAAGAGCCAAACAAAGTACCGGAAGCGCTCATCTGAGCGAGGGTCAGCAGAAAGAGACTGGTGGCGTCCAGTTGGAGGTGTCCCCACTCCGAATCGCCCGTGACCGTCGCCTTCGTCAGCGACGAGTACTTGGCGTGGAGGCTGTCGCGACGCGACTGCGACCGCTTGAACTGCTCAACCTTGGCCGACTGACGCATCATCGACTCCAGCAGCCCTTGCATCACCTTCACGCACGTCTGCAACGGAACAACCACTACTGCTGCCTCTGCCTGCCATCGGAGATATGACACGGCAAGCGAGTACGACGATGGATAACACATCTTCAGCGCTACACAGCTATCTCGGAGTCCGTGTAAGGTCTTCCACTACTGAGGACGAGACTGCCCCCCTACTGTAATACACAGGAAGGTTCCTGACCTGTCCCAGTTCGTTGGCCTTCGTCACGTCCTCGTCGAGGTCGGCGCTCTTCTGGTAGGCGCGGTACATGGCCCAGACGGCGTGCGCAGCGTACACGTTGTCCCGAACCCAAGCGTGGTTGGGAAAACCTTTGGGATCCGAGACGAACAGACCCGTGATCGGATTCTGAAACGGCCAGACTTGTGAAAGCCCATCCAACAAGCAAAGTAGAGGAGGCAACTTTGTGCTGTGTGTTATACCTGGTTTTTTAGGATAGTCGATTCGACCAGGTGCATAATTTTGTCCAAACGGACGCCGGAGCCGGATCTTGAGCGCATGGTTTGTTACACCTTTTCGTTAGAATTTGTTATGAGTATTTATGTAGGACTATGGGACTCCACAGAAAGGAAAAGAAAGACCAAGAAAATCCGAGAGAGACGAGGAAGAATTTACGCACTCCGCTTTCGGCTTGCACCTGCAAACCGACAAGAGGGACACGAGGGGGAGGGCAAAAACCACATGCGAAGAAGTCTGCCAATCAATAAAATCCATACGGTATGGTATAACGGCCGATGTGCGTAATTACCTTTGTACATATAGCCAGGGTTTTTTGCGCATAATCAAGTGCATACGCACCTAGAAACATGGCACGCGAATGCTGATGTGAATGGCCAAAGGAACAACAATGTTGGCAACAACAACAGTTATACGTTGCTCTTTCTCTCCCAGGTCAGTGGCGAAACACCGCAAACTCAGAAACATTTGAAAAAAATTGCTACAGTAATTTCGTTCTGTTGAACATATGGCAGTTTACTGTGCTTCAAAATCTGATGGTTCTGAAACGAATCGTTTGAATTGAATCCCTGTTGTGTTACGCTACCGTGTACGTTTTGGCGGGGAAAAGAAAGCGTCCGGCCTTGTTCCGTCCTGTCCGTTGCTAGGCTATTGTGTTTCGAAAAGAAGGGTGGAGTGGAGAGGAAGGCAAGCAAGAAGTGCTCTGCAGCGTCCGGTCCGCCTGCTATCGTCGTCATCTCTTGTCTAATAGTCGGCCAGGTGAGCGCGAGCGGTGGATGGACGAGCAGACGAGACGCGGATACCTAATTGGAGAGGGCGTGTCTGCGGAAGTGACCTCGGTTGATTCTCTCGTCATTTGAAAACCACTGATCATCTGTAGTCATGTCTAGCGTGGCGCAGAACGGTCCTTCTTCGACGAGCTCGAGCCCTTTGTCGCTGACCGCTTTATCCCGCTCGAGTCCGGTCGCCAACATGTTCGTATTCAAGAGAGGTGAGTGTCAGAGACTTGGCAGTTGGCATCGCTATGTTTAGAATGTGTAGGCGTCTTTGTTCTACCCATGTGCAGACGGTCGCAAGGAGTCGGTCCATTTCGACAAGATCACCTCGAGAATCCACAAGCTGTGCTACGGCCTCAACATGGACCACGTTGAGCCGGTTCGTCGCCCTCCATTGCCGCTTCTCACCTGCTGTGGTGACAGAACTTGGTGCATGAATGAAGCAATTCCTTCTTCCCTTTTGCAGGTGGTGATCTCGCAAAAGGTGGTGGGAGGACTCTACCAGGGCGTGACGACGGTGGAGCTGGACAATCTGGCGGCCGAGACGGCGGCCACCCTCACGACGCGCCATCCCGACTACGCCATTCTGGCCGCTAGACTGGCCGTCTCCAACCTGCACAAGGAGACCAAGAAGGTCTTCTCCGGTGAGTCTGCGCTTCCTTCCCCGTCTCGTCTTCCCTTCCTGGACGAGGGCACGATGCTCTGTCGTCGCAGACGATCGCGATCCGACTCTCTTACATCCTGAAAGAAGATAAACTGTCTAGCTCTAAGCTGACAAGAAGCATAGTGTCGTTTTTTAGTGTACTATAAGCCGTCGATTTCTTCGCAGAGGTGGTGGAGGACCTCTACAACTACGTCAACCCCAAGACGCAGGCCCGATGTCCCATGGTGTCGGAGGAGACGCGCGCCATCGTCAGAGACAACGCCGACGTCTGTTGTAGCGTTGAAAGTACTTGCGCGGGAGAAACGTTGACAGACGTCCCTCACCGTTGCAGCGTCTCAACTCGGCCATCGTCTACGACCGTGATTTCGGCTACACCTACTTCGGCTTCAAGACCATGGAGCGCTCCTACCTTCTGAAGCTCAATAACAAAGGTGGGCGCGCGTTCAGTGATGTGACTAATGCATCTTATCGGTCGAGAACGCTTCAGTCGCCGAGAGGCCGCAGCACATGTTGATGCGCGTGGCCGTGGGCATTCACGGCGAGGACATCGACGCCGCCATCGAGGTGCGCCGTCATCGCTTCCGGCTTGACAACTGATTATTCCCTGTCCTATCCCCCACAGACGTACGACCTGTTGTCGGAGAAGTGGTTCACGCACGCCAGTCCCACCCTCTTCAACGCGGGCACCTGCCGGCCGCAGTTGTCCAGCTGCTTCCTTCTCACCATGAGCGACGACAGCATCGAAGGTGTGCCCACGACTGGGAAGACAGGAAGCCCACTTACCGACAGCGCTGCCAGCTGCCGTTTCTTGCCGTTGCAGGCATCTACGACACGCTGAAGCGCTGCGCCATGGTCTCGAAGTCGGCAGGCGGCATCGGCCTCAACGTCCACTGCATTCGCTCCACCGGCTCCTTCATCGCCGGCGTCCGTGACTTCTTTGCGCTTATCGCTGAGAGCAGTTTTCGCTCTAACCGCCACGGATCGCTTCAGACGAACGGCATCTCGAACGGACTGGTGCCCATGCTGCGCGTCTACAACAATACGGCGCGATACGTGGACCAGGGCGGCAACAAGGTACAAGTCAGCAATAGGGCAGCTAGTCACTTCTGAGGGGGCGTCTCCAGCTTGGGTGTCAAACGACAGAAGCGATCAAATGCAACAAGTGTAATGCGCAGTCCAACCGCGATATCGTGGAGTTCGTAGGCCTACAGAGTACAGTATGAATTCTCATTAGCCCTTCAACGACTACTATTTACTACAGTGAGCGCTTCAGAGGCCTGGTGCTTTCGCCATCTACCTCGAGCCCTGGCACGCGGACATCTTCGCCTTTCTCGACTGCAAGAAGAACACGGGCAAGGAAGAGCAAAGGGCGCGCGATCTCTTCTACGCACTCTGGATCCCTGACCTCTTCATGAGAAGGTTGGGGTGTGTGACAGAGGCCGATCCAGGATTGGGGATTTGGGGGGGGGGGGGTCATGAGTGGGGGTTGCTGAACTTTTGAGGGCATAGGTGGGACCAACATGCTACAAAGTTGCATCCGAATGTTTGCGCCGCATGCGAAAATGTTTACTAATATTTGTGTGTGAATTTACAAATGAAGTACTTCAAATGACGAAAATTGTCGCCCAACTTGGGCCTTCCGGGCACAGAATTGCTGTATAATTTGATCGCTGGAACCTTTGGCGAACGTTGACGAAAACCCCATTGTTGGCTCTTGCTTCTCCTCGCAGGGTGGAGGAGAACGGCCAGTGGTCGCTGATGTGTCCCCACGAGTGTCCAGGGCTCTTCGACTGCTGGGGAGAGGAGTTCGACGCACTCTACGAGCGCTACGAGAAGGAGGGCCGATTCAAGAAGCAAATACGCGCACAGCAACTCTGGGCGGCCATCATCGAGGCGCAGGTTGGTAGGCACTGCTGTTTCTGCGCCCCTCGGTGGGGTGCGCAACCCTGGACGCGCTGCAGATCGAGACGGGGACGCCCTACATGCTGTACAAGGACCAGTGCAATCGCAAGTCCAATCAGCAGAACCTGGGCACCATCAAGTGCTCCAACCTCTGCACGGAGATCGTCGAGTACAGCTCCCCGGACGAGGTGACGTTTCGCGACTTCGACTCACGCCGTAAGTACTCTGATCAGCCCCCCCCCCCCCCTCTAAATGGTCCAATAGTACCCTCCTTACCTCATGCACTATGCTACCTGTATTGTTTGCTGTAATGTATACTGCATACGTGTATACTGTACAACAGTCTACAAATTACAATACGATAGTTAATACTATTGTAGTGAATATGTCTTTTCTACCCGGTAATATATAGTACACGTTCGAGACTTGTATTCGCAGGTGGCCGTGTGCAATCTGGCGTCGATCGCGCTCAACCGCTTCGTGGGCGCGGATCAGAGTTTTGACTTCCACAAGCTCTACGAGGTGACCAAGGTGGTGACGCGCAACCTCGACAAGATCATCGACGTCAACTACTACCCTCTGGAGGAGGTGCGCTTTAGTGGGGGAACGAACGGTAGAGATATGTTCGAAAAACGGCTATAAATCTCTATTTGGACATGAAAAAGTTCGAACAAAAACCCATTCAAAGCTCACACGTCACTGTGCTGTATGCAGAATTGCCTATTCGAACATGAAAAAGTTCCCGATTTACACTATGTGGAAGTCGACATCTGTCGGCAGGCGCGTCGCTCCAACACTCGTCACCGTCCCATCGGCATCGGGGTGCAGGGCCTGGCGGACGCCTTCATCCTCATGCGCTTCCCCTTCGACTCGGACGAGGCTGCGCAACTGAACAAGCAAATCTTCGAGACCATCTACTACGCGGCGCTCGAGGCCAGCTGCGAACTCGCCCAGAGGGACGGCACCTACGAGACCTACAAGGGTTGCCCCGTCAGCAAAGGGGTAGGCGCCTTGACTGAACGACACGCCGACGCATGAGCTTGTCCTGTGACAGTCGCACACAATTCGCTTGCCCTAATTGAACGGCAGCCTTGGGGGTTCTCTGTACACTACAGATTCTACAGTACGACATGTGGGGCGTGACGCCGACCAGCCTCTGGAACTGGGAGGAGCTGAAGCAGAAGATCGCTAAGTGAGAGGGCGCTTCCCTGTCTGTGCGCGCCGCCGGTTGATGTGGCAGCGCAGAAGAATGCGCGTCTCTTCCAGGCACGGGGTGCGCAACTCGCTGCTGCTGGCGCCCATGCCGACGGCGTCGACGGCGCAAATTCTGGGCAACAACGAGTCGATCGAGGCCTACACTTCCAACATTTACACGCGACGCGTCCTCTCGGGAGAGTTCCAGGTTGGTTGGCCGACGATTCTCTCTTCCTTTCTCCTCTTCCCCCCGTCTCGCCTTGTGAAATCGATCACGACCGACAACTACAGAAGGGCGCAATTATCGTCGTCATCGTTGTTGTATCGCTATCCTCGCTTCTTCGGACCGGGAGCCGCTGTCGTCCGCCTTCTCTCCGTCTCCCGAGGCGGCGGCGACGACGGCGGACTGTTGTCGAATGACGAAGTTTGGGTCGAGACCGACGGCGTCGCCGTCAGATGCATCGCGTCGAACTCTCGCTGGCCGACCTCGGCTCGAAACCAGGACGGCCGCCTCTGCGCCAGTCGATACTTGCTCGTTTTCAGCTGAAGAGACACGAGGTAGATGGAGTGAGCGGCTTCATAAGTTGGAAGCATTCTGAGGCGCGACCCACGGAGATGAGGGTATCCAAGGTGTCCAGGCTGGGACTCGAGTCCTCGTCCAACGACCGCCGATGGTGGCGGTAGTATGGGAGGGGCGCGTGACGCCGCCATTGCGTCGGCCGCGTCGTTTCTCCGCGGCGCTCGCGTTGGCGGTTGGCCTCTTGCGCCGTCGTCGCCATGGAGAGCGTCGAATCGGCCGAAGCACCCGTCGTGTCGGACGTCGACGTCAGCGTCGTTGTCATCAGCGATTCGGGCCGAATGGATGCCACCATCTCTGGCCTCGACGACGGCGCCCTTCCGTTGCAGTCAGTGATCCGGACGCGACGGCCGCCGTATTCGTCGTAGTCGTCGGCGTGGTAGTAGTAGTAGTAGTCGCGAGACCTGGCGCCTGGCTTCAGGTTGACGTATTCGCTGACGACGACGGGCCCTCTTCGCGTCGGGAAAGGCGTTTTGCTGACCGTCGTCATGGTTGTCGTCGGCGTCGACGTGTCGGCCGGATGGGTCTGCTGGTGTAGCGTGGCGCTGGTGGCCGAGCGACTGGGGCGCGTCTCCTGGCCGAGAATCACCGTCGTCGACGTCTCGGCCAGCACCGGCAGCGGCTTCGTCGACGGCGTCGCTCGCAGCCTCCTTCTCCTTGGGAGTGGGCGGGAAGGCGACAGCACCGCCACCTTGCTCTCTTCGGCGAACAGCGACGCTGAGGTCGTCGTCTTCGTCTTCTCCGGTTGCCGCCCACTGGCCGCCAGAGGCGCCGCCACCTCCGACTGTTGCTGCTGCCACGGCGGCGGGTCGTCTGTCGCTCCTGGCGCCGCCGTCCGCTCTCTCGTCTTCTCGTCCGTCTTCGTCTTTGCCTTCTTCTTCCTGGGTCTCAGCCTCTTGAGCTTCCACGCCCTCTTCTTCTTCCGCCCCTTGTCGTCGTCGGCCGGCGCCGCCGCCGGCAGCGTCGACATCGTCGTCGTCGCCAGCACGTATTCGCCATCGCCCCCTTCTTCCTCCTTAGTCTTCTTCTTGATCAGGCCGCAGCACCAGCCGCACATTCTGCCCACTTCGTCTCGTCGGGTTTTGTCCACTATAATTGGTCGTAGTATTTAGTTCTATGGCTAAACTTCGTATGCCTAAATTTGCCTCACTGGAGCAACTAGTGTTGTCGGTTGGCGCTCTTGGAATGTCGTCCGTCTGCATATGCTTGTGCGCTTGTCAACGTGTTCAGGTGGTGAACCCGCACCTGATGAAGGACCTGGTGGAGCGAGGTCTGTGGGACGAGAAGATGAAGAACGAGATCATCTCTCACGGCGGCTCCGTTCAGTCCATCGACGCCATTCCACAGGACATTAAGGACGTCTACAAGACTGTCTGGGAACTGTCCCAGGTACCCGCGCCTTCTCTATTTGCGACAAATGTGGCACAGGATGAGCGCAAGACGGAGGAAGTCGTTCTAGAAGCGCGTCATCGACATGGCGGCCGACCGGGGCGCCTTCATCGACCAGTCCCAGTCGCTGAACATCCACATCGCCGAGCCCAACTTCGCCAAGCTGACCTCCATGCACTTCCACGGATGGCGAATGGTGCGCGTCGGACTTTTGGACGCTCCGTTTGGTGCCGCGCCACCTGGACTCGTCTGCACTCGCATTCGTCAACCTTCAGGGCCTGAAGACGGGGATGTACTATCTGCGCACGAAGCCGGCCTCTAGCGCCATCCAGTTCACGGTGGACAAGCAGGCGCTGAAGAAGCAGCTGAAGAACCTCAACATGAATCAGAGCCGCCTACTGGCCACCGAGAACCTGCCGCCGCCCTCGCCCCGACAGCAGGGATACTCGAACAAGGATGAGGAGAAGTACAGACAGGTACATACAGTACCATACTGTGGATTGTCGTCTGAGCTTCCACTCTTCGCTTTCTGTTCTGTTATTGGCGGTTGTCCCTTCTCCTTTCAGGAGCAGATCAGCTGCTCGCTGGCCGACCCCGAAGGCTGTCTCATGTGCAGCGGCTGAGCGGCGCTTCCTTGCGCCCTTTCACCTTCCTCCTCAATCCTTTCGCGCGCTCGACATCTCAATGCCGTTTTATAATAATCTGCCAGTCGGTGTGGATACGCTTCCTCCGTCGTCCATACACGTTTGAGCATTGTCTTGTCGCTGTCCCTCATTTGTGCAGGTGATTAGCTATGTTGCTTGACACTTTTCAGCACTCGTTGCGCGCTGCAATGTTGTTCCGTCTTTCTTAGTGCGACCTGTAGGTAAGAGTAGGTTGCCGACTATTGCTCGTCTAAGAAAGTTGTGTCTCAACTTGTGTTTCTTTTGTGCGCTGTTCAAGAACAAACGTGACTGTAGAATCTTCCTCGGCTGGAATCAATACGGCTTCTCAAACCACAACCAGCAAGTCTCCTGCCAGCTATGTAAAACACCAGTCGTCCTACAGGAGGCACCTCTTTGAGCGCCAAGCAAAATTTTACGTATCTTGGGGAGGGGAGATATGTAGCTCTGGCTTCATGATCATACCTACATAGTCGGTGCCGATCGGCGGTGCAGTGTGTAGCACAAAGGAAATGCCGTCTTTTCGACCGTTCTCGTCAATGTTGTACAGAGAATGCTCGTCTGAACGGTCGGAGATCACAAGGGTCGAGTTGGGTCAGATCACGACGTTGAAGCTGCTGTTCGTAGAGTCGCGGGCCGGCGGCGGCATCGCCACTCCGCTTGTCGTCTTCGTCTTGGCGCCGCTTTCCGTTTGGTGCTGCTTGAATCGACGGGCCACATTCTCGTACGTCGGCCATTCGGGGTCCTTGCCGTTCTTGAGTTGGCTGCATCCCAAGAAGTAGACAGCCTGGATGCCCACCGCCCCCTTGCAGTGCTCTGAAGGAAGAATGATACATACTGCCACGTGTGTATGTATGTACGAATACCGCCAGAGTTTCTGGCGCTGTCAGAGTGGCAGTGGAAGGCGCACCCGCGGGACAGTAGGCGGGCAGGTCGGGACGCTGGTGGGCAGCCAGCTGGCAGACGATCTGTAGGCATCTGGGGCAAACGGCGTGGCCGCAGGTGCCCAGTCTGATTCTAGCCCATTCTCGGCACTCCACTCCCTGAAGAAAGTCGACTCGTTAAAAAGGTTGACATCAGACGATCCGATCCTCCGGCCGACGACGCACCTGGCACGCCACCGTCTTGTAGTCGATCTCGCAGTCAGTCGTCTCGCCGTCCACCGCCGACTGAAGAACCAGCTGCTCCAAGTAGGCGGTCATCGGCGCGGCCGCCGGCGGTCTCAAAGGAGGGCCGATTCGTCCTCCTGTCGCCCTTCCCGCCAGGAGGACCTCCATTCGGTTTTGGAGGCCGCCGCAAGCGTCGTAGACGAGGGGTGGCATGTTGTCTCCGTTGGCTGTGGCGACGCCCCTGCGCTCCTTCAGCGTGCAATTGGCTGCCAGTCGTCCGAAGGCTGGATTGCAGGTGGCGCAGGGGGGCACGGCGTCCGCGGGCGGCAGTTGAGACGTCGCCAGCATTGTCATCCTGGTAACGTGGTCCTCACACAGGACGCGGCCGCAGCAGTCGAGGACCATCGCTGACTGGAAGATCAACACATTCTGGAAGCGTAAGAGACAACGGGAGAAAACAGTGCCTGGCGCTGGAAGTCCACCTCGTCTATGAGGAACTCGTGGTCGAGGTCAAATCCGGTACTGCAGGTCTTGAGCTCAGACGTCGGCGCAGCTGTAGTCTCCTCTGGCGGAAGAATGACGACGCTGTCGCAGTAGGGCTCGAGACAGGTCGCCTGGCCGAAGAGACACTTCTTGCAGTAGACGTGACGACACATCTGAACAGAGCAAGGCGGTCGGAGTGGGGCACAGACGGCCGGCCCGTCAAGAGGGCGTCTCGAAGGCGCACCGGCAGCTGCTGCATCTCGTCCCACGTTCTCTCTTCGCAGCAGTTGGAGCACTCGACGGTCATCGTCTCTTCAATCGGCAAGGACGGCGACGCCATTATTGGTGGACGATTCTCTACTTCTCTTGTACTCTAACTTCTACTTCTGTTCGATATATTTTCTTATTGTTACTTCATAGCATTCGACTATCGACACTGCAACAGTTTCCACCAACTATATTCAGTGTTATTTTTGGAACTCAGTATGACGTATCTCCATCGCAGAATGCAGATTGATTTTGATTTTGTGCGACGTTAGCTACGCAACCCCAGTTTACTTACATATTTGGTGTTGTGACTCAGTTCATTCCATGGACACTCGAACGTCTGATCCAGCCCTAGCTATCGTCGTATCGTCGTCAGGCCTTTGAAGCACAGTGGGCGCGCTCGGATAAGGGTATCGCATTCTTTCCTGGTGGACATTCGCAGTGATCGGAAGCAAACGTGATCGCGAAGAGTTGCAGCCACGCGCATTATTTAGAACGAGCCCACATTCACGAAAGGCCGCGCCTTCACCACTGAATCCCGTGGAAGTCGTCGCCAGAGCTGCGGTGTCGAATGACCTGGTGCTGAAGATGTGGCGCTCTGCCTGACGGCGGGAAACACGGTAAAGTGATGGGATTCGAGTTCTGCTGGCTTCGCCGAGGTTCCATCCGCGGCCGTCATGATAGTGGTAGTTGCGAAACGGGTTTCTGATGTTGGTTGAGCCGCAGTTGTTTCTGGAGTTGCAGTCCTGCTGTCGGATGGGGCAGTCGTCAGTGAGAGCAGAGTTGGAAGCAGTAGAAGTCCGTGGTAGATGGAGATCACGACGACGAGGGCCAGCGTCTTCACAAAGGCGCGCACCTGCCAGTATCCATTCGTCAAAGTGAGCGAATGAGTATTCTACCACAAGCGCGCTCACCATGTACGCGCTGATGAAGAGCAGTACCGCTCCGGCCGCCAAGGTAGTAATGGCTCCCAGGAACACTGGCGATGCCAGGTGGACGAGACATCCGGCGGTTCCACTGGGATGGCGGTTGATGGAGGAGAGGTAGCCGTGCGTGACGTGCGCGACGGCGTCGATGCTGAGGCCGACGCTCATGAGCATGGCCACCATGGAGACGATGTCGAGGTCGACGTTCCAGAAGGAGAGGGCGGCCACCACTCCCAGGTTGATGGAGACGATGGAGCCGGCCACCGCCAGGGCGCCCACGCAGCTGGGAAGCAGCAGCAGCGCCACCAGCAGCGTGGCCAGCGCCGCGCCCCCCACGCTGGTCAGGATGGAAGGCAGGATCTGCAGTTGCTGCTCGCCCAACTGGAAACTCCCGTGGAAGGCGGTCGCGTTCAGGTGCTCGAACTCGGCCAGACGCCCCTTGACAAATGTCAGCAAAGCGCTCTCTCGCCCGTGATTGACACTGTGGACGTTGACCAGCAGCCGGCTGACCACCTTTCTTTGGAGCGGGTCGTATCGCAGGAAAGCGGAGAACCGAGCGCCGCCGCCGCCGCCGTGAACGAACTCGTCTAGTGCCTGAACCAGGGAGGCATTCCTATCTGCGCTGCCATACTGGAGTATGTACAATCATACGCAGGTGACCGCCAATTGGACCTGATAGAAGTCGACATAAAAACGTTGTCGTCGCCTCTTGGATTTCAGATGAACCAGAAAGTCGAACAGCCAGAAGTCGGCCTTTCCCGTGAACGGCCCATACTCGAGGCTTCGAGCGAAGGCGACGACGTCTCTTTGTTGCGACCGGGAGCTGAGGTCCAAACCGGGTATCATCACTTCCAGGGGAGGTTGATAGTGAGCGGCGAATAGGCGATCGAACTCTGCCAAATACTGCTTGCTAGCGGAGCTGTCCGGCAGAAGTTTCTCATAGTTCATAGACACTCTCGTCCGGCTCGCTCTGTAGGCTGATACCACCACAAAGAGGATGAAGCTGACGCAGCTGACGAGCTGAAATTCCACAACTTTGCACACTTCCCTTGGAGTTATGACTGTTGTGTTTACGCACATTCACGGCATTGAAATATTGTATGTAGCTAACGTATTCGGCAAACCTTGACAGCTTGGTTCGTGAGAAGTGGCAAATAGCAGACGCGAAGCAGCCAGGTTAGTGGGTTGTCAGTGGGACGGACGTCGCTAGCCCCTCGACCTGGCCCCTCAGACGCAGCCCCCTCATATCCTCCGGTACAGCAGAGGCGGGCCCAAAACCCAAGGCGCGAACCTAGGCACGTTGCTTACCGAATTGCCATATAGGTATCACTAATCAACCGCGATATGAGATAACAGTACTTATCTGTTGCAGACAGTACAAATGTACATGTAGGTACATGGTAAGTACAAGGGACTCCTCACCTTCAGTTGGACGATCCATAGTGAAGAGAAGGAAGGCGTGTCGGTTGCGCAGCTCCCTGCCGGCGGAGAAGACCATGGCGGCGCCGAACAGGGTGATCTGATACAAATAGGTGAAGGCGATGGAGAGACTGGCGTAGAGACAGAAGTAGCGGACGGCGGGGTAGGGCGAGAGGGCGCCGGCGGCGAAGGAGAGGCAGTCGGTCAGAGAAGTCAGCGTGATGGAGACGGCCGCTTCGCGAAAGCTCTCCTCCATACGACGCTGGACCGAGTCGTACTCCGTCTCGCCTAGCAGACGGGGCGCCGTCCTCTGCCAGGCTGCCACCATCAGAAAGGTATCGTCCACTCCCACAGCTGGAAAACTTGCCGTGGATGAACACGTACAGGGTGTAGCACCGAAAGTACAGGGTGTCCCACGGTGGGCTTGGCAACTTTGTTTGCCAACTAGCAGAGGGAGAGGGAACCCGAAAGCGAAAAACACAGCGGCGGAAACCCGATCCGGGGGAACCCGCGCGGGAAGGCCCCCCGCGCGGGGGAAAGAACGGCAAAACGCAAGGGCAAGAACCCAAAAAAAAGAAACCCCCCAACCCGCGAACCCAACCGCGGGGAGGCACAAACAAAACCCCCCCGGCCCCGAGGCCCCCGCCGCCAACCCCCCCTCCCCCCCCCTCCTCCTCTCGGCCCCCCCTCCCCCCCCCCCCCCCACGCCCCCCCCCCCCCCCCCCCCCCCCCCCCCCCCCACCCACACCCCCCCCACCCCCCCCCCCCCCCCCCCACACCCCCCCCCCCCCCCGTATACCGTACATAAGTCACACTGTGAACACGGTACGTAAAATGTACAGTAAATACATACTGGTACACTTAGTACTACATGAGCTGTAGAACAAACCCAGAACGAGGAAGGGCACCACGAAGACGATATCAATGGGCGGCGTGTCCAGCAGCAGCGCCAGACCAAATCCAGAAATCAGCCCTGCCGCAGGGCACAGTAGTCCGAAGAGGCCCAGCCAGGGCTTGCTCAGCACCCAGTCGGCC
This sequence comes from Linhomoeus sp. GSCO2_2, assembly GCA_030248115.1. Lineage (NCBI taxonomy): Eukaryota > Metazoa > Nematoda > Chromadorea > Monhysterida > Linhomoeidae > Linhomoeus > Linhomoeus sp. GSCO2_2. The sequence goes on from JASAMZ010010487.1 coordinate 13,301, forward strand.
GTGCAGCAGCCAGCCACCACTAGTACCAATAGGAGCGCAGCCAGCGGCAGTAGCAGCGACTTCAAGGAAGCCGCGATGCTGTCCAGGTCGCTTTGGAACTGGCTCAAGCTGAGCCGACTCAAGCGAAGCAGTCCATCGTCGGCCCCGTTCCACTTGTCGATGAGGTCGGCCCACCGCCGCTCCCACAACGCCGTCCGATGAAGCTGCTCGGAGGAGAAGTAGAAGCAGAGAAGAAATGCTTTGGCGGAAGAAATCACTGCCCTGTTGCTACTACTCGGCTCCACGCGAACTTTGACGCCGCCGAAAGGCACGCGAATCGTCCTAGGGGAGATTTCTCCTGGAGGAACAAGAAACGACTGCATTTCCAGTGCGGTGGGCAGCGCGTTCAAACGTTGCCAGTTGCTTACCATGTATTTGCAGGCGAGCATCAGGGAATGTCATCTGTCTGAGCAACCGATAGTCTCCCAAACCGTCTCTAGTAACAAGCTTAACAAAGTCGGGAAAGCACCGCCCGCGTTGGTCTTTCAGGCAGATGTCACGGTAGGAAAAGCTTCCGGAATCACTGATGACCGCATCTTGCACCCGCATGGATTCCAAGGCCTCACGCAGTCTTAGGTATTCCCGCACGAATCGCTTTTGGATGGCGTCTCCATTGTCCCTTCGCGCCACGATGCTGCACAGTCCCACACCGTTGATTAGGTCCAATTCGGAGCGGAAGGTGTCGCCGAATTGGGCGGCGATTCTAAGGCGGCCGTCTTCCGCCAGGCCTGTGCGCGGCACGTATGCCTCCAGGGAGTTGTACCTGTCGAGCAGAGGCTCGAGCAAGGCGAGACCGTAGCTGAGCAGCGTCGTCAGAATCAAGGGCGCGATGAAGAAGGGCAGGGGCCAGCGGCAGATCTGCCGCGCCAGCCAGCCGAGGAATGACGCCAGCTTGGCAGACAGCCAGCGGCGGCCGGGCTCCATATCGATACGTCTGGCAACAACCTCTCAGAATAGTCGAACAAGCAAATCACAACTCACGGAAGGAATGAACGTATCTGTGACGGTTGACGACCTATGTTATTATGTATGTACATACCTACACCGAGGATAGCGTGTATCACGCAACCGCACTTCCTCACTGCAGCTGCGCCGACGCAGCAATATTGTGGCGGGGGAGGGGAGGGGGGGGGGTATTAGAGCGAGACGAACGGGACGCGCTTCACCATTCTGCGGAACGTGTGCGGTCACCATTTTCACCCAACTCGCCAGGTATAGTGAGAGAGCGGCAGCGCCGGTTTGACAAAGGGGGAAAGGCAAGAATTGGCGGAGTAGCCGTCGCTCTCCTTTTCACTCCCAAAGGGTCCATCCTATTGTAGCCTTTGAGCGAGAGCGGGCTCTCTGACCCACATGACGACAGTGGCTGGGAGATCAACAATTCGCGCCTCGTTTCGTCAGCCCCGCTGTTGGCTGCAGGGGATCTCTTCTGCTTCGCGTCGATCGCACCGAGTCGACTTTCGTCCAGCGCACATGGGATCGTATGGGGTGTTCGCCGACCTGTCATGCAGCGAGGAGCAGAATGCGTCCGTCCTCTACACAGAATTGTGTCCCACCAGCAAACGACCGTCTGTCAATCACTTCGTCGCGCTTTCTCCATTGGAGGATACAGTATGTGGGAAGGGGAGGGGACGGTTGGGGTGTCGGCAGCTACACCGGACACTGTTTCGACCCCACATAACGAACCTGTGGGCTGCGACCATAAACTATTGTAGTACCAAACTTTTAGTCTGCAACGGCCGGCAACAGTTTCCTGAACTGTGAGAAATGAAAATGACCTGGAATTTGGCCGCCTCTCCCCGCCGACTTGGGATGCGTGTTCTTGAAGTAGCTATACAGACAGAATGGTGCAAACCTCCCACCTGGCTCAAGTTACAGTGAGGCAAAGACGCCGAGGTCGGCGAAATGACTACACCTTGCGGGACGCGCCGCGGTTTGCTAAGGGGTAAAGCAATATCGAAGAAATCAATTCGTAACATAACCTTATATACGGGTCTACATATATCTGTGCTGAGTTTCACTCATTTTGGCTATCCCTTGCAAAAGTTATTAAAAACAAAATGTGGTCACACAAAATAGCCCTGTACATATGTATGTATATGCATATGTGTATACATATATATGTACATATGTGTGTTTATATATATATATATATATGTAGTATACATTCACGGAATCAGAAAAAAACACTACAAAATTACTTTTATAATCGGCAAACAAAATACATCGAATAACAGTTAACAGAACAAGAATAAACTAGAACAAATTTGGTAGATAGGTATATATTTTACCACGAACACACGCTTTGTTCGATTAGCTGCACTGCAACTGCATGGACTAACTTGTTTTGCTGCAGTTTGTCCTGGTGGATAGAGACAATGAAAATTTGGACACGACTATCCACAATTCTTGATAGTGGAACCAACGACACGAAGTAACGAGAAGAGTGGAATTGACGAACAACTACAACGCCGTTTGTCGAACGAATTCTGTGGAACATCGAGACAGTCAGCAAGACCAACAAAAGAAGTTTCTAAGCTAACGCAAATCGTCACTTATCATTTATCATACAGATAACACTCGTTACGCGCCTAATGAACAGGAAGTGCCCACGCCGTTGTCGTTCAAGAGGAGGACAAGTCCTGCAGGGCCCGCCGGTGACAACGAGAAAGCTGCAGCTTCTTTGCAGTGAAGAATGGTTCACAGTTGCAGAAAGCTGACCGGCTGGCTGTCGTCCGCCGTGCGCACTTCCGTCACCTGACGGTTCTCGTGGTAGTGGAACTGGTTGGAAGTCAGCGCCCCATCGACCGCTGGAGGAGGAGGAGGCTGAGAAGGCTGCGCTTCGTCCTCCTCCTGGTTCGGCGACTTCTCCTTCTCCGTCTTCTGCTTCTGCTCGGCCGCTTGCTCCTCGAGCCCATGGGGCTCTGTGGACGAAGCAGCGGCAGCCGAATCAGCTGGAGGAGTCGGATTCGCGTCTGCGGCCACTCCTTCTGCCGGAGCTTCGGTCTGCTCGGCGACAGGCTCCGTATCCTCGGGAAGGGCGGCGCCTCCTTCCGAGGTTTTGTCCGCGGCACTCTCTTCCAGCTCCTTAGGAGGCTCGCTCTCTTTTGGGGTGTCCTCCTGCACAAGATGTTTATACATACATGCGTACTTCAGGCGCTCCTGACCGATTGGGCTATCTTTGCAGCCACCTACGCGACAATTATATCAATGTACATTGCAATTTAAACTAGTTAAACTGAATGTTAATTGCATTCACCCATACTAAAATAGTTATGAACGGGCAACATATTGTAGTGGGAGTATTGCCTGTGAGTGAGGCTCTCATTTACTTTAATGCAATCGAAGTTAAAATAAATTTAATCTAAATATACATTTTAACCAAAATATATAATTCAATCAAAAGGGACACATTTAATACACATATATCTAGAAGTTTAAGTTTTACAATTCAAGTAATAACGGCGTGGCAGACCATCACAACGTCGCGAGGCTCACTGCAGACCTTGTTCGCAGACAGCTCGTTTTCGTCCGGCGCCGCAGAGGCGGCCGACTCGTTGTGCTGGTCGTTGGCCTGCGCCTCTGCTTTGGCGGCGTCTCCCTCTCCTTCTTCTCCCTCCACCTCCTCTTCCTCTTCTTCGTCGTCTTCGGCCGTCTTGGCGCGCTTCTTGGATGGCTCACCGGCGCTGCTGCTGGCCGCCGTCGGAGAACGGCCCTTCCTCTTGCCGCCCTTCTTCTTTGCCGCCGCCTTCTCCTTCCTGCAGTCAAAGGCCAACTCGGTAGACAGGCTCCACACAACAATCTAGAGCCTCTACTCACCTCTCCTCGTACTCCTGAAGGAGCCGCTCGTCCAGAATGTTCTCCGGAGGCTCCCAGGAGTTCCACTTGGGCGCCCAGCCCTTCCACTTGATCAGGAACTCCGTCTTTCCCTACAAGACGCAAAACCAGAGTCAAGGATGCTCCGTCAGAGAATACGAACCGACAAGAAGCTTCGAGTCGACCTTCCGCTTGCGCTCCTTGAGAATGCGCTCGGCGGCGAAGACGTTCCCAGAGATGGCGTTCATGACGGCGCTTGGCGTCCGTCCAGTCCAAAGTGACGTCGGACAGCCACGGGGAGGCACGCGCAATGTGCGGGTGAAAACGACGCCGTCAACACTGCCGCCGCTGTGTTCGCACACTAGTGGCTGAGCGTATGTGATGTTGGTTAGGACGCCTGTCTGCCTGCCTGCTCGCCTAGCGCCGTCGTCGCTCGCCTATGCTGTTGCTGCCTACGTCTACGTCTACCACTACACTCGGGCACCGCAGGAAGGCACCATTGTGCGCACGTACACGCGCTCCCACTAGCCGGGGGAGAGCGAGTAGTCTTCGTCGGTGCGTCTATGACCGACCGAGTAGTAGTACATTCGCTCACTGGGCGCTCGGTCAATACATTCAAGGCTTGCTGCCTCCGAAGGCCGCGGCCTGCTCTGTCTTCTCCGCTATCGACTGAACAAGAGAGAAGGAGCACCACCCCTCTCTCCCCTTCCTCCCCTTGCCTCGCTGCATCGTGTAGACGTCGATAGTCGCACAAACGAACGGCACACATTGTGCTACCCTTGGCCGTTGTGTGGGGCGCTGCGTGTATTCTCTGGGAGGGGGTATACGGTATGTACACCCCAACCGTCTTGCACAGGTGACGATAAGATTGGGGTAATATTGCCTACGTGTATGAATGCCCAGGATAGGCCCACGGAGCAAACCTGCTCACTTCGCGCCATCGCGTCACTGTAGAGGCATTGTTCCAAACATACAATCTACTGTACGCGGCCCAGTTTCCAGCTAATAGACCGTGGTTACGAGGAACGGATAGACAACTAGAATTGGAGGAGGGGCACAGGTGGCTCTTCATTTGAAGTCACCGCGTTAGATTCGGCTACTAGGTAATGCACTTCTAGTTAGTAATTATGCACTCACAAGGCTTTGTATTATTTACCTACCTACATATTTCATTTGATTATTTGCGCCTATCAACCTGACGATCTAACCGGGCTGATTTGGCCGATCTAATTTTCAAGTTTTTTTAACTGTAAGATCGGCCAGGCCTATCAAACCTTAACAAAACCTTTGAAAATTAGAACGTCAAACCACCCTGGTTAGATCGTCAGGTTAATGATAATTAGGTAGAGAGAGAGTAGCCCATGGAGAATAAAGTTGAAAAGGGTCACAAACAGGACGATCGAAGAGCCAATACTGGATGTGGCTCTTACAAATCAGTGCTACTCGCCGTAACTTTGCACAAAACTGGCATGTCCTCCAACAAGTGCACAGCATTAGCGGTCCATTGCAACAAAGGGAGGTGAACTACCTCTCTGAGAATGTACCGAAAATGAGGCAAGCAGACGTATGTACCCGGATGAAAATTGCCATCAAAAGTCCACGCACAAGGCAAACCTGTCGCTTCTGCCCTTTGTCAGGTGATTGTCTAAACTGCCTACTGTTTCTGTATTCGTTTGCCCATTACTGTTGTTACTGTGTACATGCGTGCCATGCGGCACTTGGTCGTACTGTTGATCTGCTGTCGCGCGCCACACACGAATGTAGTGTATTTATAAATTAGGTATCTTGTCCTCGTTTCCCACCCATTGTTACCCCCGCTTTGTTACTCATTGACGTTTGGTTTCTTGGATTCTCGTTTGGTTACGCTCCTCTCCTAGTCTCACGGCCGTCGTCGCTATCTCCCTACTTGATTGATGACGCCTCTCCTAGAAGTGCGTGCATTACAGGGCTGCGCTCCATTTGGCTCTCTGAGGCCTGTGCTTCTCTGACAAACGACCGAGACTTGTTATTAGAAAGGAAAGCGTTGAGCAATATTCCGAACGACGAACAAACGGAAACCTACCAATTAACGAAGACTAGCCAAAGATTTAGAAACAGAAATTTCGAAAATCTCTTCTTATTCGTGAAATTGGGCGCTTCAGGCTTTCGGTAACTCTCAGTATATTCCTTCCAGTTCAGGCTATGCTTAGGCTCGCCCTGCGCCCACAGTTCACAAGAGTCAGTCGGCGTCGCAGTCTGGCGGGTCGAAGCGTAGGCTTAACGCGACCGGTGACCGCTTTCAGGGCGCGCGGAGCGCGCCCGGAAGTTGGTGGTCGCGCTAAGCCTCAGCTGAGACCCGCCAGGCGCGACGCCGACCGAGTTTTAGTGCAAACCGTAAGTGGAATAAACACTCCTCCATTTACTTCACCTCCTGCTCAGGCCTGCTGTGCCCCTTCCCTGCTAGCGCTGGCGACAGTTTTCATTTTGAAGACGGCTGTTGACTGGTCCATCAGGCGATAGCCGTCTTTTCGAGCAGAAGACGGCCATCGCCTGACGCACCAGGCGATGGCCGTCTTTTCCCCGAGAAGACGGCCGCGGCCTGATCGACCAGGCGATAGCCGTCTAGACGGCAATCGCCTGAAGACGGCTATTGACTGCAACATATACATCATTTTCCACGATGTCACATTCGACTATAAAGCAATGTCAAGGTTGCCGAAAGCGCCTG
>JASAMZ010010488.1:0-22956 GCA_030248115.1 Linhomoeus sp. GSCO2_2
ACATTTGACTTTCGGAGCGATATTCGGTTTATGTAGTCTCTTCGTTCAGTTACGTATTGCTCGTAGGAAAGTTCAGAGATACGATCTTGGGTTCATTCGATAGGTCTCGACTCACTGATAATGCGCTAGGAGTTGCGACTTAAAATTTGAATTACGCGAGTTACAGTAACCCGAAGAGTCAAAACGCAAAGCGGCTCTAACTCGCCCGTCTTGCGTCGTAGAACGACAACCGACACGTCATTTGAAAGGTCTCAACGTGCTCTTTCAAGCGGCTGCATAAATTTTTCCAATTAGTAAAATACGCACCACGGAAATCGACATTTGCTACGTTTTTAGCACTATCCGGACTCTAACTCGCTCGTCTTACATTGTAGAGCGGCATTCGTTCGACCGTTTGAAACCTTACGTTGAGACAGTTGCTGAACACTCATTCCCAGAGAAATACTTTTGTTTTCTAACCTTTGTCTTACAAACAATTTTGTCTGCTAATTAATCCCGGGCGATCCCAATGTTGCTTTGCAACAACCACTCAGAAATGCGTGTGTCTTGCTCGAAAAATTAATCCCGGGCAATCCTAATGTTGCCTTGCAACAACTGCTCAGAAATGCGCCTCTTGCTAAAAAAATTAATCCCGGGCGATCCCAATGTTGCCCTGCAAGAACCCATCAGAAAGAAGTGTGTCAGAAGTAGTGCATGAACAGTGAACTCTTAGCAGGCGTCATATCGGAAAGGCTTCGAAATGCTTTACAAAAGTGTCCACTCTTTTACTCTTCTACTTCTTCAGAACACTCACAAACGAGTCTGTAAAACAACTCAACTTTTTTAAAACAGCTTGGAAAAAGGCTTTAAAAAAACGGCCTCAGCCGGGCGAACCCCTACGAGAGCTCTACGTCCGTGCGTGCGTTCATTCGTTCGTTCGTTCGTTCGTTCGTTCGTCCGTCCGTCCGTTTAGATCTCGGTGTTGTTAAGTCGTAGGAAGGAGATCTTGGGCTTTATAGATAGGTCTCGACTCACTGATCATTCAGCTAAGACGTCTCAAATTCAAAAGTTTGGAGCCACGTCATGGAGCCGCAATTAACATGTCAGGTGAAAGCTCTCGGCGTGCTCTTTGATGCAGCAGCAATAAATTCTTTCAATAACGCAAACACGCACCGCAGAAAACGCCATTCTAGAGATTTTAACACTAAGATCAGCCTTTGCTATATGGACAAAAGTGTGACACGGTTTTGGTTGCTCGTAGTGTGCTGTTTTGTGCTCTGTCAAATGTTTGCCAAAATTTTTGCAAGTTTTTGTTACCTTTTTTGAAAGCGTTGCTTGAAAGAGAGATGTTCTTGGTCTGAAAGCCAATTTGCGAGCAAAATCAATACTGTTATGCAATACCCTGTTACGAAGAGGAGGCTCGTGAAGCGGAGCAATACGGGCGATGACCTCTCGTACTCTCTGCAGAAAGAACGCAGCTCTTTGCAGAGTCAGTCAAAATACAAACTCAACTTTTTAACAACGGAGCTTGTTGGGGGGAGGGGTGTGCCCCACCCCCCCCCCCCCCCCCATTTTGGCCGAACCGCCCCCCCCCCCCCAATTACTCCCCTCCTCAGAAAATAATTTGCGCGGTAACATGTTCCGGGCAAAACATCTTCGCCTGCAACGCTGTTTTAGGCAATTTCATAACAGAAAAGGCCAAAATCGGCAAAAAATCTTTGTCTGCGGCGCAAATTTGTTGATATGCTTCTATAGCATCTTGAACCCCCTCTGCGGCCTCAATAATTCCGCCCCGACGCCCCCCCCCCCTACAAGTCTTTCCAGCTTGTCTACAACGGGAGACATACGCCAGCTGACATCAACGATCTCGCTGGAATTGGGGTCGAGGAGGCGCTGGGGATCAGCGTCACGTTCGAGATGGGCGCCTCACATTCCAGGTACTTACGGTGACCAATAGAAACTCATTTCAGTATCAAGCTTCAGTTGCAATTTCAGTTCAAGCTGTGATTCTGGCTGAGTCTGAGTGTCAGTTTTAGTTTCAGTGCCAGTTATGTCATGACATCTCTTGAGTTTCAGAAATTAAGATGAATTCAGTGCAGTTTCAGTCAGCTGACTGTAACTGAAACTGAAACTGGAACTAGTGTACGTTTCTATGGGGCGCCCTTATTCCAGGTCCGATTGGCACGACCGCGTCTCCGTCGAACCGGACGAGGTCTGCTTCGAAGGCAAAATTCTCCCCTTCAACGGCACTGGGATAGACGACACCAAGATGCTGTTCATGCACGACAGCCAGAGGAGAGTCAAGAAGATGGCGGTCTACTTCGACGTGCTGGGAAAGTCTGTCATCGAGCACTGGACCAAGGACGGCCACACCAGATTCCACGTGGCGGTGGCCCGCGAGCAGCGCAGGTGGGAGGGTTTGGCGCCTCGCAACACCCCCCCCCCCCGCCCCCCTCCCTCCCACTCTCGCCCTTCCAAGCAAGCAAGTACATCAGAAAGGGCAGAGGTATAAAACTTTGAGATGTGATAGTAGCCTAATGCGCCGTCGAATTGCAAAATTGTTGATTTCTACGGCCCGGCGGTTTCTAGGCGTAGCAGCCACAGTTTCGGTTTCTGTACCATTCAAAGGAGAGATGGCATTTGGAATGCTGTTGGTATTAATTAGTATCAATTTCCGTTTCTTGAGCCCACATTTCCGCATGAATTGGATTGGCGGTATACCCTAACTTTGTGTCAGATGCGTCGGCACAGTAGGCTATTGTGTCCAACAGTCACCTTTCTACGCAGCTCTCTTACAACTCGCCATCATTGCCCATTTCAGTAAGACCAACTGCTTCGGTACCCAGCGCGACCAAGACCAGTGCTATCTCAATTGCCTGTCGGCGTTTCTGGAAGACTCTTGTGGGTGCAGAATCAGTCGGGTCTTGACTCCAAAGAGGTTGTGCTCCTTGCGACAGTACATTCACTGCTTCGTCAACATGTCAAAAGGTTAGGTGTCTGTGCTCTGTATCGGATGAACGGTTTCGTAGGAGGACGATTTCCGGAACTATGGCCATCGTTATGCAGTTATATTGGTTTTATCATAAGCAGATTATCATAGCTATGTAGGTAAGAGCAGGCGAAGGTGCCAACGCAGGCCTATGTACCTATGCCAGTCTGTAAAGCCTAACGCCTAGATTTACATAGGTAGGCCTTCACTTAGACGCAAGCTTAGGCTTACAATTCTTTCGCATAGACTTGTCCTGAGACTCATGCCTATGTTTAGGTTTAAACTTTTGCTTCTCAGGCTTGCACATGTGTCAAGGGTTAGTCTTCCGCTTCTAGGATCAGAATGGAATTCCATACCTGCTTAAAACTAAGACAAGTCTAGTCTACTACTTCCATGGTCATTGCCGTCTATGTGTTCGTTGACAACACGGCAGTTTGCAGAGTCCCTGGGTCGGAAGCTGCTGCTCCAAGCCGAGAGAGAGAGCAAGGACGGTCGTAGGCTTGACTGCAGCAGCATTGTCATGTCCATGTACATGTACTTCATGTTCGACGGAGGCGAAGAGGCCCGATTAACCTGCGACGCTGGTTGTGGTGGCAATTTTGACAAAACAGAACTCAGTATAGAAGAAGAGTTGTACTCACTCATTTTGAAAATATTACCTAGGCAACTAAAACTACGTATCTAGTATAGTAAAGAAGCAATTGCATGTTTCTGGGCTACACTAGCTGTACCACCGCTGCAGGCTACGTCCTGTGGCTGGTCGGAGAGCAGTGCGAGCGCCGGTGCCAAGCCGTAGACCCCTGCGTCAACTTCTTTGCCTCCTGGCGCCGCGAGTCAATCGACTGGGGCGGCAGCAACAATGTTCTTGCCTTCGTCATGGAGAGACTCGACTACGTTCTCAGTCAGGTGCGCCCCCTCCCCTGCCTTTGCCACCCTCTTCCCCCTCCCCCCCCCCCTTTGGAGTTTGGGTGGCCGCATCGCTGCAGTTGTGTAGGCAGAAGGCCAGTTGAAATCGTTTGGATGTCTGCGTTTGCAGAAAGTTGTGTACATCATAAACAAAGACGGATGACGTTACTCTACACAAGCAAGCTTCCTCGCAATCCATGCGTCAGGGTGTCAAAAGTCGACTACTGCGACTGTTCTCTTGCAATGAGCTTTGAATCAATACTCCGACCAATCTGCTTCCACTACACATTTGTTTTAAGGAGGAGTGGCCTCAGACTTGGCAGAACTTTGTGGGGGACGTTGGAGGCTGGTTGGGCCTCTGGCTGGGGTTCAACGTCGTTCTTCTGATGGACATCGCCAGAAAAGCCCTTCTCCATTTGGCTCGCAAGGTGCACGACTTTCGGAGGCTGAGAGTGAGGGAGCAGAAGGAACAACCGAGCGAGCAAAGAAGAGACAACCAGCGAAAAAGAGCCACTGTCACATTGGTGGACTAGAATGGCTGGAAGCTACAGTACAATTGTATGTACTGCTGCGCCTGAATTCTGAATGAGGGACCATTTATGTGCAGTACTATTATGTAGGGGGAAGGTACCAGTTCTTCACCAATGTAACTCTAGATCAGTCGCAGTGTCACCGTCAACATCTGTTTCGGTTTGTGCCATGTTAGATACGGTATGCTGTTCCCGCGCGATGAACTCAAACGTGCCACTTAGCGATCGGTGTGACAAGGTGGCAGATGAAGCAAAATTTGCCGAGGGGGGGTTTACAGTCCCACAATCAGGGACCTGCAATTGTCGTTCAATTACTTAACGTATGAAAGTCTCTGCACTACTCTCTCTCTCTCTGGAAGCGCCCTTCTTGTCGCATTGACATTCCTACTGTTTTCTCCGCGCGATGCGCAGCGTCGATCCGCTGGAGTTACTCGCAGTATGTACTTTTACAAAGACGTGTAATGCACACAACTGGGCCCAGAGTGACGCGCCGCAACCTTTTGCCGACCATCTGCAAAAGTGCAAACTATGGAGCGGGTTGAACTAACTGAGCGTTCGCCATGTCAGGCTGTGGATTCGCCATTGAAAGGAAGAAGAAGGTTGGACGCGGACGAAATCCTCAGCTTTCACGGAGTCTTTCCCAAGTTCCAGTGGCTGATTGCGCTCTACGTGCTGTCTTCATGGGCTCTGTGGTCCATGCTCTACATGTGGTCTCCATTTGTCACTCTGGTTCAGCACGAATTTCGATGCCAGAGAGTGGGTGGAAAGCAGTCTTTTCATTTGCGAAGCATTTACTACCTACATACAGTACAAACATGTAGTACAAACATACTATCTACCTACAAACAAACAAACTACCTACCGGGTGTCCCAGAAGTCCAGCCTCCCCATTCACAGCACGCTGTATAAGGTCTAGCGAAGTCATACTTGCACACGTGGTAGCCCATTATGTTTGCAACTCGGATGCAAAAATTCAGCACTCTATCTCAACTTATGCGCAAATGTGAGCGCAAGACGCAAAATCGGTCGCCGATGCTTTTCCTCCTGCTGGAGACCATCTCCATGGAGAAGAAGGCCGTCGCCAGCAGAAGCAAGACTGACACACTGAATTTGACTGCTCACTGCGCGATAATGGCGAAAGCTACGAACGTCGTTCTTGCGTCATTTTAAAGCTCATTATGTTCTCTTTCAAATGGCATCCAGCCAGCTGCCAAATGCCACTCCGTTCGCGGGCTGTAACCAACCAAAGGCAACGGGGTCACTAAATTTGGGTTATCTTGCGTTTTGCGCCCGCATTTGCGCATGGGTTGAGATAGAGTGCTGAATTTTTGCACCCGAGTTGCAAACATAATGGGCTACCATGTGTGCAAGTATGACTTCGCTAGCCCTTATACAGCGTGCTGTGGAGGGGGGGGGGGGGCTGGACTTTTGGGACACCCGGTACATACAAACATGTAGTACCAAATATTTTCTGATTTTGTAATTCGAGAAAACAAGTCTATTTTCAAGTGTGTTGTCAAGACACTGATGCCAAAATGGTGAAGCAGTATTTTCGCCGCGCCACAAGTATGCAATACGGACGCTCCTGTCTGTTCGCTACTCTGTCTGTTTGCCTCCTAGAAATCTTTTACAGGAGGGGATGAGTGCCCAGCGGGGCTTTGCCCCAGCCTACTAATTTTGTTTCAAGGGTTTTTGTTTGACAGAATTCGCAATGTTCAGCAAATTCAAATACGGTAGCTTAATTTGATCACTTATTTGAATGGCTGTATTGGACATACCTAGTCTAGGGAAGTATTTGGCAAGTAGTTTCACGTTACATAAGTAACTAAATTAGTGATATTTTAAAGGTTTTTGTCAAATGTGCCAAACTTCGAGAAGTTCAAATGGCTGAAATACAGAGACGCTTTCCTTGAATTGCATGTGCGTAGGGAATATCTGCAAACTATGTACATTTGAGAGTTGAGTGGGGGAGGCGGGCGTTTGAAGAGGGGTGTAATGCAAGCACGACCAAAACTTGCCCATCATTAGGGTGTCGTCTCTACAGCCGCTCTGCACCATTCGGACAGCGCCCTTTGCTCGCATTGACTATACGCTGCGCAGCGCGCGAAGCGCTGTTTGACCAGAGCGCAGTCTGGACAATTGTCAATGCCCAAAGTGTCGATAATTCGAAACAATATGGAGGCGGAGCCGCTACTACTGAGAGAAAGAAGAAAGCTGGACGCGGACAAAATTCTCAGCTTTCACGGCGTCCTCCCCAACTACCAGTGGTTAATTGCGCTCTACGTGCTGTCTGCATGGGCTCTGTGGTCCATGCTCCTTCTATGGTCCCCCTTTGTCACTCTAGTTCGCCACCCATTTCGGTGCCAAAGAGTGGGTTTGGCAGAGGTTGGGCGTGTTTCAGTGCACGGTGGGTAAGCCACCCCACCCTTGCCAAAGCTAGAAGTTTACCCCGCCGCACCCCCCCCCCCCCTCCAGTGCTATATGACGGCAAACGTTTCGCCTGTGGCAGCATGTTCCAACTTTCTAGGCCGGTGATTCAGCCAGCGCCGCATTCGACGGGAGCTGCGAGGCGGCCACAGATGATGTCAACAAAACCGTGGCGTGCGGCGCCAATGGCACCTCTTTCGAGTTTGACCCACGGCTTGGAATCACTGCTGTGTCAGAGGTGCGTGGTAGCGTGGCCTTCATTTTCCAGAATGGGATACATTTGGTTGGACACCGATGTGCGTCTTCTTAACTTCTGTGCTTATGCTTGTGAAGAAGGCATTCTCGTCCTTCAGTTCGAGTTGGTGTGCGACTGGGCAGCCTGGGGACCGCACGAAGCTTCAGTCTTCGCCTTGGGTAAGGGCAGGCCTTGCAATTCCAATAGAGTCAATCCAGCTGCTAATCAGAATTCTATTCCAACAAGTATGAAGGAAGGTGCATGGTGTGCGTCACCAGAGACCCTCAAACTGAGAGACGAAACCAGAAGTTTCAGGCAGTACTGTGGCCAATCTAGTCAGCTTTCCACTGGCCGACCAGTTTGGAAGGAAGCCCATCGTTTTCGTCAACGCTTGGGTGACAGCCATCAGCGCCGTTGTCCAGCCCCTCGCTCCAAACTACGCCGTCTTCCTCATGGCCAGATTTGCCTGCGGATTTGGCATTTTCGTGGGTGTTTCAGTAATCATGTATTCTTCAAATAGTTTGTAAAAGCCGGTTTAGTTGTTAGTTTGTTTCGTCGTTTCGAAGTATGATGAGGGAAGCTGGGAGGCTAGGAAGGAGGTAGGCAGAGGGGGGGGGGGGGGGGGTGGCAGGGAGGAAGGCCGGCAGGAAGTTAGAGGCAGGGAAGAAAGCAACCTGGGAGATAGGGCGGGAGGGAAACAATATGGGAGGTAGGCAGGGAAGTAAGGAAGAAGGTACATAGGCAGGGAGGCATTGAGGGATGGAGGCAGGAGAGAAGGGAGGCAGGGATGGGGGGAGGCAGGTAGGCAATGAAGCAAGGGAGAAAGTAGGTACCTAAGCAGGAAGGCAGTGAAGAAGGGAGGCCGAGAGGCGGAACAGCAGGATAGGAAAGGGAGGAAGGGGGAGAGAGGCAGTGAAGCAAGGAAGCAGGTAGGCAAGGAGGCACCGAAGAGGAGGGACGAAGACAGAGAGAAGCAGGAAGCAGGGATTCAAAGTGGCAGGGAGGCAGGAAGGGATGGAGACAGAGATGGAAGATGCAAATTCCAAATACGTCTAAAGAATCTATCTCCTGTGCCACTCAGAGAAATTCAAATGCAGCACCCTAACGCAGAGTGTCGCCTACGTCGGCTACACTCTAGTCATGGAGACGCTTCCGATGCGTGCCCGGGCGATTATTCCAGCCATCGCGTCTTTCCTATTCTCCGGCGGCTATGTGACACTGGCGGGGCTGGCCTACCTAACGCCTAACTGGCGTCATCTCCTCTGGGTCTGTGCCATTCCATCCGTTGTCTGGCTCGTCAGCTGGTGGTGAGAATAGAACTGAGAAGAGAGCCTTTCAGCACTTTGAAGATGCCGTAAATACACTGATAAGCTCCCCTCCCATTCTTCAACTGCGACAGCATGCTCTTGAAGGCGAAGGTGTAGAGAGTGGCTTATTGAAGTATTTACGGTACATACCTATACCTTTGCGAACCTTGCACACTGCATACCTACATATATTTGAACTGAATTGAATAGGTGACGTATCGCGATCACTAATTGGCTACCTTCTTTCAAAATTTTGCAGACAATAATCACAGATGAGAAGTGTTCTATACTTTAGGCTTGTGCCTGAGACATTACACTTTCTAATCGCTAAGAATCGGGAGACTGATGCCTTGCAACTGGTTGAGAAAATCAGCAAGATCAATGGGTCCCCAATCGACCTGTACGACTGCCTGCAAGAGGAGGAGCAGATGACGACGGAGATACCCAAAAGGACTGTGATGGACATCCTACGTTCTCCTCTGCTGCTCTACTACACGGCGGTGTGGAGTTTCATCAAGTGGGTTACTCAGCATTCATATTGTAAATTGTGAAACCAGTAGTCTAGGTCAGACTTGAACTGAAGCGGAGAAACGAACACTCTTAAATTGGCATGCCTCTCCAGTCTCCACTCCACTCTACTCCACTCCACTCCACTTTACTCCACTCCATTCCACTCCACTCCACTCCACTCCCCTCCACTCCACCCCACTCCACTCCACTCCACTCCACTCCACTCCACTTCACTCCACTCCACTCCACTCCACTCCACTCCACTCCACTCCACTCCACTCCACTCCACTCCACTCCACTCCGCTCCACTCCACTCCACTCCACTCCACTCCGCTCCGCTCCACTCCGCTCCACTCCACTCCACTCCACTCCACTCCACTCCACTCCGCTCCACTCCACTCCACTCTACTCTACTCCACTCCACTCCACTCCACTCCACTCCGCTCCACTCCACTCCACTCCACTCCACTCCACTCCACTCACTCCACTCCACTCCACTCCACAGCACTCCACTCCACTCCACTCTACTCCACTGTACTCTACTCCACTCCACTCCACTCCACTCCACTCCGCCCCACTCCACTCCACTCCACTCCACTCCACTCCACTCCACTCCACTCCACTCCACTCCACTCCACTCCACTCCACTCCACTCCACTCCACTCCACTCCACTCCACTCCACTCCACTCCACTCCACTCCACTCCACTCCAGTCCAGTCCAGTCCAGTCCAGTCCAGTCCAGTCCAGTCCAGTCCAGTCCAGTCCAGTCCAGTCCAGTCCAGTCCAGTCCAGTCCAGTCCAGTCCAGTCCAGTCCAGTCCAGTCCAGTCCAGTCCAGTCCAGTCCAGTCCAGTCCAGTCCACTCCGCTCCGCTCCACTCCAGTCCACTCCACTCCACTCCACTCCAGTCCACTCCACTCTACTCCACTCCACTCCACTCCACTCCACTCCACTCCACTCCACTCCACTCCACTCCACTCCACTCCACTCCACAGCACTCCACTCTACTACACTGTACTCCACTCCACTCCGCAGCACTCCACTCTACTCCACTCCGCTCCGCTCCACTCCACTCCAGTCCACTCCACTCCACTCCACTCCACTCCACTCTACATCACTCCACTCAACTCACCTCCACTCCACAGCACTCCACTCTACTCCACTGTACTCCACTCCACTCCACTCCGCTCCACTCCACTCCATTCCACTTCACTTCGCTCCACTCCACTCCACTCCACTCCACTCCACTCCACTCCACTCCACTCCACTCCACTCCACTCCACTCCACTCCACTCCACTCCACTCCACTTTACTCCACTCCACTCCACTCTACTCCACTCCACCCCCCCCCACTCCACTCCAGTCCAGTCCACTCCACTCCGCTCTGCTCCACTCCACTCCACTCCACTCCACTCCACTCCACTCCACTCCACGCCACTCCACTCCACTCCACTCCACTCCACTCCACTCCACTCCACTCCACTCCACTCTACTCTACTCCACTCCACTCCTCTCCACAGCACTCCACTCTACTCCACTGTACTCCACTCCACTCCACTCCACAGCACTCCACTCCACTCCACTCCATTCCACTACACTGCACTTCACTCCACTCAACTCCACTCCACTCCACTCCACTCCACTCCACTCCACTCCACTCCACTCCACTCCACTCCACTCCACTCCACTCCACTCCACTCCACTCCACTCCACTCCACTTCACTTCACTCCACTCCACTCCACTCCACTCCACTCCACAGCACTCCACTCCACTCCAACCTACTCCACAGCACTCTACATCACCCAATTGTTGCTTTGTCACCCTCATAGTACGTACGCAAGTCGTTGTCCACAGGCTGACGGTCAACATGATCTACACTGGCCTATCGCTGACGGGCACTTCACTGAGCAGCAACCGGCACCTCGGCTTCGCTCTGACCGGCCTGGTGGAGTTTCCCACAGCGCTTCTCGCCGTCGTCGCCTTGCAGTTGTGAGTGGGTAAAGAAAGAATTGTGACATACGTACAAATGGTCGTGCCTGTGTGGGAGAAATTCTCATATATTTCAGCGTAGGCCGTCGCACCGTCCAACTTGTGGCCTTTCTGATTTGCTCCATGGCGCTGTTAGGGTGCTTGTTTGTTGCCTCCGATCTGCGTGAGTTGCACATACAGCCTAGCGAAACGCCGATAACATATGGATGAAGGGATGTCATGAGTGCACAGCACGTGCAATGGACTTCTTCAGAGGATCGATGGTATGTCGTGGCACTGCCACTGCTGGCCAAAGGCGGCTCACTACTTGTCTACAACGCTATGGACGTGTTGGAACTAGAGATCCTGCCGACGACACTCAGGTCCGACTGATATGTACGTACGTGGCTGAATCGGTGGTTTCCATTGGACAATATTAAGTTTCCTTTGGACAGATGAGCTTGTCCAGTAGTTCACGCCAATGCGCAAAGTCTCACTGTCATACGTAGTCGCTTATTGGGTAGCTGGTGAACTAATTTTTCCAGTGAGCCTATCAATGGGACAGGGGTCATAGACGAATCTGCCCTTTAACAAAGAGTACTAGCGGCCTGGGCGCGCGCCTTCGGCGCGCGCGGAGAAAAGCCCTGCGCGGGCTCGCTTCGCTCGCCCGCTCCAGGCTTTTCGTCTCGCTCGGCGCTGCGCGCCTCGCTCGACAGCCGCCGCCTAACCATTACTCTGTTTCACATTGATATGTAAGAAACTTAGAAATTTGAATTTTCTCACTACCGTACAGTTCTATGCATCTATACTGCGCACGTGCAGTCTTGCTCCGTTGACCTACCTGGCTGTCATATCAGCTTACTTGCGAGCCGTGCCAAGCAGGCTCCACCGTCTAGAGCGAAATTCAAAAATTTGAATTTTCTCACTTACAGTACACCGCAGCGCGTCGCGGCTGGGTGCGTGAAGTTGCACATTAACCACCTTACACACCCAGGATACCAACCGCCTTGCCCGCCCTTCCAAGCAGGCTCCACTGTCTAGAGCGAAATTCAAAAATTTGAATTTTCTCACTTACAGTACACTGCAGCGCGTCGTGGCCCAGTGCGTGAAGTTGCACATTACCCACCTTACACACCCAGGATACCAACCGCCTTGCCCGCCCTTCCAAGCAGGCTCCACTGTCTTGAGCGAAATTCAAAAATTTGAATTTTCTCGCCTACAGTAGCCTTTTCCGCGTAACGGACCAGTTTCGGCAAATCAGTGGGCCCGCCCCAGGGTAGCGCCCCATAGGTCGCCAGGGTATACGGGCCCAGTCGGGCGGGATGATTGGGGGAAACGGAATCACAGACAGACAGACAGACAGACAGACAGACTCACAGCCAGGGATTAAGGGGGAGAATAATAGGTACTAGCCGTTCCTTCCTGTTGCAGAAGAATTTCTGTGATCTGAACAGCATGGAATGTAGTCGTCGATGGCCGTAATGTCCGGTTGCATGATCTGTTCTGTTGAAGGTCTGTCCGTTGCAATGTCTGTCCTGTTGTGAGCCAACGGCGCTGGTCGCCTCGCGCGCGCGCCGCAACGTCCGGCCTGTTCATTGTCAAGGTCTGACCTGTAGCAAGATTTGTCCTGTTGAAGGGTCTGTCCTATTGCAGGGTATGTCCTGTTGCAAGGCCTGTCCTGTTGCAAGGTATGTCCTGTTGCAAGATCTGTCCTGTTGCAAGATCTGTCCTGTTGCAAAATCTGTCCTGTTGCAAGATCTGTCCTGTTGCAAGATCTGTCCTGTTGCAGGGTCTGTCCTGTTGCAAGATCTGTCCTGTTGCAAGATCTGTCCTGTTGCAAGATCTGTCCTGTTGCAAAATCTGTCCTGTTGCAAGATCTGTCCTGTTGCAAGATCTGTCCTGTTGCAAAATCTGTCCTGTTGCAAGATCTGTCCTGTTGCAAGATCTGTCCTGTTGCAGGGTCTGTCCTGTTGCAAGATCTGTCCTGTTGCAAGATTTGTCCTGTTGCAAGATCTGTCCTGTTGCAAGATTTGTCCTGTTGCAAAATCTGTCCTGTTGCAAGAATTGTCCTGTTGCAAAATCTGTCTTGCTGCAAGGTCTGTCCTGTTGCAAGATCTGTCCTGTTGCAAGATTTGTCCTGTTGCAAAATCTGTCCTGTTGCAAGATTTATCCTGTTGCAAGGTCTGTCCTGTTGCAAGGTCTGTCCTGTTGCAAGATCTATCGTAATGCAAGGTCTGTCCTGTTGCAAGCTCTGTCCTGTTGCAAGGTCTGTCCTGTTGCAAGATCTGTCCTCTTGAAAGATGTAGATCTGTCCTGTTGAAAGATCTGTCCTGTTGCAAGATTTGTCCTGTTGCAAAATATGTCCTGTTGCAAGATTTATCCTGTTGCAAGGTCTGTCCTGTTGCAAGGTCTGTCCTGTTGCAAGATCTATCGTAATGCAAGGTCTGTCCTGTTGCAAGCTCTGTCCTGTTGCAAGGTCTGTCCTGTTGCAAGATCTGCCCTCTTGAAAGATGTAGATCTGTCCTGTTGAAAGATCTGTCCTGTTGCAAGATGGGTCCTGTTGCAGAAGGTCTGCCCTGTTGCGATCCAACGGTCGCCTCGCGCGACCATCCTGTTGCCACGTCTGTCCTGTTGCAAGATCTGTCCAGTTGTAAGATTTGTCCTGTTGTAAGATCTGTCCTGTTGCAAGATCTGTCCTGTTGCAGGGTCTGTCCTGTTGCAAGATCTGTCCTGCTGCAAGATCTATCCTGTTGGAAGATTTGTCCTGTTGCAAGATCTGTCCTGTTGCAACATCTGTCCTGTTGCAGGGTCTGTCCTGTTGCAAGATCTGTCCTGCTGCAAGACCTATCCTGTTGCAAGATTTGTCCTGTTGCAAGATCTGTCCTGTTGCAAGATTTGTCCTGTTGCAAAATCTGTCCTGTTGCAGAAGGCCTGTCCTGTTGCGAGCCAATGGCGCTGGTCGCCTCGCGCGACCATCCTGTTGCAACGTATGTACTGTTGCAACATTTGTCCTGTTGCAGAAAGTCTGTCCTGTTGCAAGCCAATGGCGCGGACTGCCTCGCGAACGCGCCGTACAAAGCGGCGCGCAAAACAAATGATAGAGAGCGGGCAGTTTGTCCTGTTGCAAGATCTGTGCTGTTGCAAGCGAAATAGTCGCTGAAGCGGCTAGAATTGCCTGCGCGAGCATTGTCGTACTGTTCTGTTCTGTTCCAACGCTTAGTTTAGCGAAATAGTCGCTCAAGCGGCTAGAATTGCCTGCGCGAGCGTTGCCGTACTGTTCAATGCCTGCGCGAGCATCGCCGTTGTATTATTGCCTGGATTGCATTGCACATTGCAAGCCTCTCTGTTGTACCGCGCGACTGTTCGCTTTTGCAAGGCTCTGCTACCGTGTATTGTCGTTCTGTTCAGGCGATGCTTGCGTTTAAGGCAGGCAACAACAGGCGGCGCTAGCCGTGCAGCGATTGATTGCCGCCGCTGGCGTCCCGCTGGCGTCTAGGCGCGCGCGCGCTGAAGCGTCGCGTGGCGAAGTGCTAGCGGGGCAAGCGCATGCTGAAGCGTCGCGTGGCGAAGTGCTAGGAAGGCAAGCGTTACGGACAGACGGACAAAAGGCCTAGCTAGCATAGTAATGTAGACTAGAGCGTTTAGCCCGTAGGTGATTGTCCATAGTCAAAAGAGGATTGTCATTAGCCAATCTTCGATAGTTAAAACATGCAGTGACCAATGACACACCACCACTGGTCGCAAGATGTAGAGACTGTTGTGAGCCAATCTCCGATAGTTGAAACATGCAGTGACACATGGCACACACCACTGGTCGCAAGACACACAGACCCATGGCACGCTACCACTGGTTGCAAGACTCAGAGACCCATGGCATGCCACCACTGGTTGCAAGCCTCAGAGACCCGCAAGACACAGTGACCCATGGGGAGCCACCACTGGTCGCAAGACACAGAGACCCATGGGGCACCGCCACTGGTCGCAAGACACAGAGACCCATGGTACGCCACCACTGGTCGCAAGACACAGAAACCCTTGGCGCGCCACCACTGGTCGCAAGACTCAGCCCATAGCTGATTTCAGATAGATCTGAAGTCATTTGACACAGTGCCCCTGGCAGTGCCCGCATTTACCGTGACACAGAGACCCATGACGCGCCACCGCTGGTCCCAAGACACAGAGACCCTTGGCGCGCCACCACTGGTCGCAAGACTCAGCCCATAGCTGATTTCAGATAGATCTGAAGTCATTTGACACAGTGCCCCTGCCAGTGCCCGCATTTACCATTGCACCTGTTCCATGCTTGAATTCAATGCATGTATGTCTGTCTTTAGTGCATAGCTGATTTCAGATAGATCTGAAGTCGTTTGACACAGTGCCCCAGCCAGTGCCCGCATTTACCATCGCGCCTGTTCCAGTGCCTCAGAATACACGTCAGAGTCCCACAGCTACATCTCTCTAGTGAATGATGACCCAACAATGCAAAATTTCCACGAAAATGGCCCCCAGGCACTCCTTAGTGCTCAGAATGTACTGTGCAGTCGATATTTTCGTGATTTTTGTGGAATTTAGTAACCAGCCAAAGTCCACAATAGGAGATGCACAACTACAGAGAATGGCGGTTCTTTTAAGCTATAGATCGCCAGAATCCGTCAACTGTGTCAAGAGTTATCGTGTTAACAAACAGACAAACAAACAAACAAACAAACAGACTCTATGCCGCTTAGTATATAGGATATGCAATTCAACTATATTCTCAACCAAACCAACATACAGTAAACAACTATTGCAGAAGCTCAATCTGTGGATTGTCTATGGTGTTCAATGGCCTGGGACAAATACTGCTGCCCCAGATCGTGTTCATGGTTCGCAAAATACCTATTTTTTCGCCGGGCCTCAGCCGGGCGAACCCCTGCGAGAGCTTTTCGTGCGTGCGTGCGTTCGTTCGTCCGTTCGTCCGTAACGCTCTCAGATCTCGGTGTTGGAAAGTCGTAGGAAGGCGATCTTGGGCTCTACGGAAAGGCCTCGACTTACTGGTAATGTGCCTCGAGAAATCGGCGTCCAAAAGTTTGAATTGCGCGCGCTACAGTAATCCGAAGGTTCAAACTGAAAACGGCTATTACTCGCTCGTCTTACGTCGTAGAGCGGCGTGCGATAGGTCAACTGAAAGGTCTCGACGTGCGCTTTCGCTTGGCATAAAAAAGTTTCTTAATTACGCAAACCCGCAACACGAAAAGCGACATTCTCGCGTTTTTAAGGCAGAAATCGCCCTAACTCGCTCAGCGTGCGTTGTAGGGAGACGATCTCGGGTTGGTTGGATAGCTCTCGACTCACTGATCATTTGTTCTTCTGTTGGTCGAAACTCAAAAGTTTGAATTTTGGGAGCTACAGTAACCCAAAGGCTTAAAACGCGAAACTTATCTAACTGGCTCGTCTTCCGTCATAGAGAGACGATCTTGAGTTTGTTGAATAGATTTCGGCACACTGATAATTCCGTTAAGAGAACTTGAAATTCATAAGTTTGAATTGCGCGCGCTACAGTAACCCGAGGGTCGAAAACGCAAAACGGCTCTAACACGCTCGTCTTACGTCGTAGAGCGGCGTGCGATAGGTCAACCAAAAGGCCTCGACGTGCTCTTTCGTTTGGCTTTAAAAGTTTTCTTAATTACGCAAACACGCAACACGAAAAGCGACATTCTCGCATTTTTAGCATAGAATCACTCTAACTCGTTCAGCGTGCGTTTTAGGGAGGCGATCTTGGGTTGGTTGGATAGCTCTCGACTCACTGATCATTTGTTCTTCTACTGGTCGAAACTCAAAAGTTTGATTTTCGGGAGCTACAGTAACCCAAAGGTTCAAAACGCAAAACTTCTCTAACTCGCTCGTCTTCCGTAGAGAGACGATCTTGAGTTTGTTGAATAGGTTTCGGCACACCGATCATTCCGTTGAGAGAAGTCGAGATTTGAAAGTTTGAATTTCGCAAGCTACAGTAACTCAAAGGTTCAAACAGCAAATCGGCCGTAACTCGCTCGTCTTACGTTGTAGAGCGGCATTCGTTCGACCGTTCGAAAGCTTACGTTGAGGCAGTTGTTGAACGGTCATTCCTAAAGAACTACTTTTGTTTTTTAAACCCTTGCCGTACAAACAACTTTACCTGCTAAAGAAATTAATCCCGGGCGATCCCAATGTTGCCTTGCAACAACCGCTCAGAAATGCGTGTGTCTTGCTCAAAAAATTAATCCCGGGCGATCCCAATGTTGCCCTGCAAGAACCCCTCAGAAAGGAGCGTGTCAGAAGTAGCGCATGAATAGTGGACTCCGGGCGGGCGCGCGTCATATCGGAAAGGCTTCGAAATACTTTACAGAAGTGTCCACTCTTTTACTCTTCCACTTTAAAACACTCACAAACCACTCTGTATTAATAACACAACTCAACTTTTTTAAAACAGCTTGTTGCTGATTTCTTTCATTTGCAGGAGAAGTGCCGAAAACCGGATTCTTCACGTTTTAGGGAGTGAACGCGCCCTTGCCGGCATACACACTGTTTTGCGTCATGGCCTTTGTTAGTGTCTTGTTGACACTAACGCTGCCCGAGACGAGAAACAAAGAAATGCCAGTGGACATACCAGATTGCGAACGCAGCCTACCAATAAAGTGGCTCTGCCACGTGATTGGGATTGACTAGAATGTGTCCGCCGTCCGGTCATTGTACATAGGTGGCATCACTTGATTTTCATCTTTGTACTACTAGGTACTACTGGGAGGACGACAGGTCTGCAATGCATAACTGGTGAAACTTCGTTTGAGATCCAATAAAGAGTGGCAAATCGTCTAATTGCAGAGTCAGCTTCCATGTGAAACGAATGGCAAACTCTCCACAACAATACACTAAGTCCACCACAATGCATGGTCTTGTCCGCCGGATATTGCAGACGCAATATTGAACACATAAATAGCCTCATCTTGCACCTCTCGTGAAATTGTGCACTTGCGACCATGTCACTCGATACAAAGGAACTCGGGAAGTTGAGTTGAGGGAATAATGTCGCGTTCTGGCCAGCAAGTTTGATTTTCCCAAGCATTGCGTGCTACCCGCGTTGGTAATTGCGGTGCGCAACCATGAAAGCAGCGAGCTATTCACCTGCAATTTCACGTGAGAAGCGGTAGCGAAGAAACTGGGAGAGGTAGGGCGAAGGCATATGGCAAATCTTCACACGCCACAAGAATTCGTAATACAAAAGCTCTGCACTCCATATGAGTTCGCCGTTTCACAACAAATCAGACAGAGAAGATGGCAACGTCTTTCTACAGCTTTGAAAACCCTTTTATGATCGGCTCGGCAATTTTCTACGTAGTTTCCACACCGATTTACGTCCTGTTCATCATCACGATTCTCCACAAGCGTCGAAGCGACTCCGCAATCGCCTCCTCCTTCTTTCTCATCTGCGTCAGCATCGGAGTCACCGATCTGCTCTCGGCCACCGACAACTGGCTATGTGTTCGCTTCAGAGAAATGGGTTACTTTCCAGACATTTTTTCGCCGCGCCTCAGCGCGGCGAGGTGTATATATACGGATGACAATGTGTGTGTGTCCGTCTGTCTGTCTGTCTGTCTGTCCGTCCGCGCATCGAAGTAAGGTATGTGACATATGTGGTCAAGTAGAGTCAAGGTCGCTGAGTACGGATCCGATGTCCGTTCCTGTTGCTAATTTCGCATTTTCGAGATATTTACAATTAAAATATAAAAATGTCGAAAATCGACTTTTTTGCCTGACGAGCTAGCGGCGAAATTTCTACAGAAATGAAAAGAGCATAGACAGCGGATAATTTGTAACACAAAAGAAATTTTTTGGAAATGGGGAATTTGGTAGAAATACGCGATTTTCTGTCAAAATTTCATAAAATGACAAAAATAGAACGTCATTTATTGACAATATAAATGCAGAAATGGAAAGGTCTAGCGGCAGTAAGAATTAGTGACATAGTTTTACAGGTGTAGGAAATCACAATTTCGAGATATTCACAACTAAAATACAAAAAATGTCAAAAATCGACTATTTTGCCTGATGAGGTAGCGGCAAAATTTCTTCAAGAATGGAAAGAGCATAGACCGCGGATAATTTGTACCACAAAAGAATTTTTTGCAAATGTGGAATTTGTTAGAAATACGAGATTATTTGTCAAAATTCCATATATTGACAAAATTAAAACGTCATTTATTGACGAATGTGAATGCAGAAATGGAAAGGTCGTGTGCCAATTAGAATTTGTGACATAGTTCTACAATTTCAAAAATGTAGCAATTTCGAGATATTTGGAATTAAAATTAAAAAAGTGTCAA
The DNA here is from genome assembly GCA_030248115.1 of Linhomoeus sp. GSCO2_2. Taxonomy (NCBI): domain Eukaryota; kingdom Metazoa; phylum Nematoda; class Chromadorea; order Monhysterida; family Linhomoeidae; genus Linhomoeus; species Linhomoeus sp. GSCO2_2. Next base: position 19,192 of record JASAMZ010010488.1, read on the forward strand.
AATCGACATTTTTGTCTGATGGAATAGCGGCTAAATTTCTAATGAAATGGCAAGCGCATAGACTACGGATTATTAGCAAAACAAAAGGAAATTTTTGCGTGCGTTATATTTGATAGAAATGTTTGCAATTCCACAAGTTGCCTACACTTTTGCTTATAGCTGAATGTGAACGCAGAATGGAAAAGTTTTAAGCCAAAAGCAATTTCTGGCAAAGAACGACTGCAGTGCAATAGTTGGCAAGTTTTTTTTGTTGGATGTGATGTATTTAAAGTTTACACGTATCGGAACTTCAGATGAACGGCGTCGTATCATTCCGATACCATATAGCGAATGCGGCGATATCACTGAGCTTTAGATCAGTTGAACAGACAACATGTCGTGGGAATAGCTGCACTTGGTGTATGGTACACGTTCTCAAGACAATTTCTCCAGATGCGCCTAATGATGTGAACAAAGTTGTCCACACTGTTCACCAAGATTTGACAGACACAAAGTACAGGTTGAACTTTTTACACACACAGCTTGTTAGGGCCGTCCACCCAGTCTGGAAGTACATTTCTACACCTCTGACGCACTCGTTGGCCATCTCTCAAGTCTTGGGTATTCTCATGCTGACTCTGAACCGGTTCACGGCCGTCGTGCTGCCACTGAAGCACCAGGGGGTAAGTTGGCCGCGCAGCAGTGTGACAATTCACGTCCATTTTGTTTATGGCATGAACTTACAATTGCATGGCATTTGATCAGCATTATAATGAAAGCCCTAAACCGTGCGAAACGGAAGCTACAGCTGCAGAAGTTTGGTTGCTCAACATTAGGATTAGAGTCAGAGCAAGCGAATGACAAGCTGCATTCTTCAGATCTGGCAAGTGAGAAAGTCAACCGTCGTCGTCGCAATTCTAATTCAACACTTTCTCCCGCCTCTCATCTACTTTCCTCAGTTTGAAAGACTTCAAGGATACTACGAGCCACTGTTCAACGGTTCCAACGAGACGTTTTACAGATTCGTTAGGAAGGAGTACGCGCCGTCTCTATTTATGATAACCGTTGGAATCACAGTCGTCGTCACGCTTGTCGTCACCTCTCTCAACGTTGTTTTGGTGTTCAACGTTAGGAAACGCGCCGCGAAACCCCGCTCCGTAACGCAAGGCAATTCTAATTCGGTGGTATCAACTGTTGAGCTGAAACTAACGCTCGCGTCTCTCCTACTGTTCATCATCTTAGTGTTCGGCGTCGCCTATTTGTTGCGCGTGATTCTCGATCCGCAAGGCGACGACAGCGCAAGAAGGATTCAGTACACAATTCTGATGGACGTCTTGACCATGTGCAACCCTTACATCGTCCTGGGTTGCAGCAGCCTGCTGAGAGGGCATTTCTTTGGCTACTTTCTTGGTTGCGCGTCCACTGAAGTTGTAGCTGCTGGTTCGATACCTCAGAAGTGACGGTCTGTGAAAGAACTACGTACAGTACAGTGTGCACCTATTAGTTAGTGTGACAGCCGAATGTTTGAACGACTTTACCGATTGTCAGGTATTCAATAATCCATGTGGCTTCGTGGATGCGGCCCAGTTAATCTCGAAATGTGTAGTTTGCAAGTGACGTGCGTCCCTTCGGTGTATTTTGCACTGACGATTTCATGCAAAACTCAATACAACCGCTGACACAACAAGCTGTGTGTGTAACAAGCTGTGTGTGTAACAAGCTGTGTGTGTAAAAAGTTCAAACTATACAATGTGTCTGTCAAATCTTGGTGAACAGTATAGTGAACTTTGCACACAATATTAGCCGTATCTAGAGAAGGTATCTTGAGAACGTGTGCTACAAACGAAGTGCAGCTATTTACACGATACGGTTATCTGTACAGCTGATCTAAAGCTCAGTGATATCGCCGCGTTCGCTATATGTTATCGGCATGATACGACGCCGTTCATCTGAAGTTTTATGCCTGCGTAAATACGCCACATCGAACAAAAAAACTTGCCAAATGTTGGTGCAGTCGTTCTCTACCAGGAATTCTGTTTGATTTGTACGTATTTCTGCGTTGACATTCATCAATGAGCAACTGTCTTGGCAATTATGGAATTTTGGCATTTCTATCAAAATTTATAAAATTTTTATCAAAATTAACATCTGCAAAATATTCTGTTGCTTTACTAATTATCCGTTGTTTATGCGCTTGCCATTTCTGAAGAAATTTCGTCGCTAGTTCATCAGGCGAAAAAGCCGATTTTCGATATTTTCGTATTTTAATTGTAAATATTTGTAAACTTCAATTTTCAAAATTGTAAAACCATGTCACAAATTCCTATTGGCGTGCGACCTATCCATTTCTGCATTCACATTCGTCAATAAGCGACGTTCTATTTGTGTCAATTTATGAAATTTTAACAAATAATCGCGTATTTCTGTTAAATTCCGCATCTGCAAAAAAATTCTTTTGTGTTACAAATTATCCGCGGTCTATGCTCTTTATATTCCTGAAGAAATTTCGCTGCTACCTCATCAGGTGAAAAAGTCGATTTTTGACATTTTTGTACTTTAATTGTAAATATCTCGAAATTGCAACTTCTTACACCTGTAAAACCATGTCACAAATTCTTAATGCCACCAGACCTTTCCATTTCTGCATTCACATTCGTCAATAAATGACGTTCTATTTTTGTCATTTTATGAAATTTTGACAGATAATCGCGTATTTCAATCAAATTCCATATTTCCAAAAAATTTCTTTTGCGTTACAAATTATCCGCTGTCTATGCTCTTTCCATTTCTGAAGAAATTTCGCCGCTAGCTCATCAGGCGAAAAAGTCGATTTTCGACATTTTCATATTTTAATTGTAAATATCTCGAAAATGCGAAATTAGCAACAGAAACGGACATCGGATCCGTACTCAGCGACCCCGACTCTACTTGACCACATATGTCACATAGCTTACTTCGATGCGCGGACGGACAGACAGACAGACAGACAGACAGACAGACAGACAGACAGACAGACAGACAGACACACACACATTGTCATCCGTATATATGTCACACCCAAAATGCGCAACCACCCAGAAAGCGCCATATGGCGCCTTCTGGGTGGTGGCCACCCAAACTGCGCAATATGGCGCATTCTGGGTGGCCACTACCCAGACTACGCAATAGTAGATGGTTTCTTGCTTTTGTGTGTAAATATTTGACACCGTTGGTATATTCCTTTAAGTTCAGGCTATGCTTAGGCTCGCCCTGCGCCCACGATGCACAAGAGTCAGTCGGCGTCGCAGTCTGGCGGGTCGAAGCTTAGGCTTAACGCGACCGGTGACCGACTTCAGGGCGCGCGGAGCGCGCCTTGAAGTTGGTGGTCGCGCTAAGCCTCAGTTTTCGACCCGCCAGGGGCGACGCCGGCCGAGTTTTAGTGCAAACTGTAAGTGGGGTGAACACTCCTCCATCTACTTCACCGCCTGCTCAGGCCGGCTGTGCCCCTTCCCTGCCAAAGCGCTTGCGACTCATGTCTATTGCGCATTCTGGGTGCCGGCCACCCAAACTCCGCCATATCTCGCCGCGCTGAGGCGCGGCGAAACAAGCTGTGTGTGCAAAAAGTTCAACCTATACTTTGTGTCTGTCAAATTTTGGTGAACAGTATAGTGAACTTTGTACACATCGTTAGCCGCATTTGGAGAAAGTGTCTTGAGAATGTGTACCTTAATGCCAAGTGCAGCTATCCCCACGATTCGGTTGTCTATACAGCTGATCTGAAGCTCAGTGATATCGCCGCGTTCGCTA
>JASAMZ010010489.1:0-23353 GCA_030248115.1 Linhomoeus sp. GSCO2_2
CGCCAACGCGACGACTTTGATGAAATTTGCAACTGACGGGTATCAAAGCTTAAAGACTGTGCTGCAGTCTTCTCGTTAAATGTCCACGAGTTGCTGTTTAGGCGACCAACTCGGTTGTACCAGAGAGTTTCTCCGGGCTATGGGGAAAGGGGATTTGCTGCAGCTCGACTACATCTGTGGCCCTTCTGCATGTGTCGCTATAGTCTTCCAAGACAAGAAGAATCGCGGGCGATTCTGTCCTTGTGTGCAGTGTAAATACTGACTGCAAAGGTCTCAGTAGCACTCAACACACGTCTGCGCGCATGCCCTTGTCTTTACACTGATGGAGACACGTAGGCCGTTAGTCACTGCAAAGCTCTCTGTCGGCCTACGATGCACGAAATGAGTGTGTGGTAAGAGGTGCATGTATGTACGCCTCACGATCTGCAAAACGTTACCTTGAGGATACTTCAGTGTCCGGAGAACGCCACGGGATGATGAGAACATACTGTTTAGATGTGTAAAATAAATTAATTTTATATGTTTAACAGTGGAATATCCACTGCATTTGAATAAACTGGACATCACCCTAATCGACACATAGGCGCATCATGGTACATATGTATATTTTGCTTGGAAAAGGTGTCACTCGTCAAGACATTGTGCAACTAACTCACTCGTGGCTTTCTGTTGCACCCCCCACACCAAACTTCTCAACGCAAATTAGATTGGATTGAAATCTCTCAACAACTCTGATTTGTCGTCTCGTCTCCCGAGAGGGAGACCAATCACTCGCCAGAACACCTGCTTGCAGGCGGATGACGCACAGAGCCATACTAACTCAGATCACTTTGCAACACCCACGCCTCGGCCTAGGTACATGCCAAGAAATCGGTCACTTCTCTCCAATCCACTTAATCAATGACCGTCACTCCTCTTCTTCCACCCGAAGGAAGAGCGAATGTTGCCCTCCGGCCAGTAACATCTCCTGCAGAACCTGGTCCACAGAGCGTCCCTGTGTCTCTGACGTGTGGACCCACAGCCACATGTCGGCAGCAGAAGGCTGCAGGCAGAGGGGCAGGGCGAAGACCCAGGGGCCCAACTCGTGGTGTGCCAGAGGGAAGAGCCAGATGATGAGCATCCTCGTTGACTCGTCGCAGAAGACGGCCGCCTGGGCGATGAATGCTATTCCCCCGGCATCGCCTTTGACATGATGGCGCCAACCAGGGCGTAGGACACGTTGAGGAAGGTTAGGCCGACCACAGCACTGTAGGGACCTGTACCTTCGAAAGGCAATCTCGCTCGGTGGAGAATGTTGCTGCAGTGTCTGTGCCACGCCGTGTGTCGTGGTGCCGAATCGCGTTCTCGCTTCGCTCCCTGCTGCTGCCTGCCTGTGCGTACGCCTAGTGCCTACCGTGCGCCCGCTTTGCTCACGTTCTTCCCATGGGTCCTTTACACATGTGTATCCGCCGTGTCATGCCAACTCAGTGGATGGTTGACCACTTCCCGGAAACAGATTTTGAGTGGCTGGTTGTTTTGACTTGACCCCACCTGCACAGTGCACTTGACTGGAATACATACAAAGCGCACGAAAAGGTTTTGCGTAAAGGTTTTTTTCGTGTGGCGTGAATTGCGATGGCGTCATTTACATTTCTCACGCTGCAATCCTACAGAACCTTCGATATAGTGACGGTTGTTCGTGCTTCGCCTTGTCTGAAACAGCTAGTACTGGCGATTCTACCGTAATCGGTCGGTACTGTAGTTGTTCTTCTGGATGTACACGTCAAGCCTAATTGGAAGAACACAAGAGCAGAGACCATTTCAAAGGAATCTCTAAAGTAATCCTACTTGGAAATAATGCAGCATATCCGACAGGACAATCGCGAGCTGCTGTCGCGAATGGAGGACGTGGCAGATGAGGTGATTAATTTTGAGGAAAATTGCTGAATATTTTGTTTTTCAGAAATTAGTGATTTCATTACAGATTCTGCGTCGCTCCAAGCACATTCTGCCGCACGTGGCCCGTCTGTGTCTGCTGTCGACCTTTGTAGAAGACGGCTTCCGAATGTTCATGCAGTGGGGAGAGCAGAGGGACTACTTTGATGAGACCTGGTGAGATTGACTAGAATTTTTCGGTTCTGTTGGCAAACAAAATAGTTCTGTTGATTCCTTCTAACGCTCCCCCCCCCCCCTCCTTTGCCAGCAAAATGGAACAACGGATTTGCTTGCACATTTTCAGAAATTCTACCTGAAAATTATTAATATTTTTGCCGTCGGCGCTACTCATTTACGTATTTGATCGTCGTCGCGCATTCTCTTCACATCGTTCAATCAGCTCAGCAACCATTCGAATTCGGCACCCTGCAGTGTCCAATCTCGCATTCACAGGGGCTGCGGCTGGTTCCTGGCCAGCGTGTTCGTGCTGATTCAAATGATAGGCCAATTGGTCCCCTGTGGAATGGTGATGATTCGCAAGAGGGTGGGCATAGCCTGCGGCGTCCTGGCCGCCATGGTCGCCAGTCAGACCGTCGCCTACCACATTCTCTGGGATCTCAAGTTCCTGGCCAGGTAGGCAGTACTGGTAGGGGGACAGAAGTGAAGATTGGATACCCCCCCCCCACACATACACGCACTTCTACAACTCCCCTCCCTCCCTCCCCCCCCCCCCCTCCCCACATCCCTCCCTTCCTCCCTCCCCCCCCTTCCACACTTACCTTCTCCATAACTGCAGGAACGTGGCCGTGGGAGGAGGCCTTCTCTTGCTATTCGCCGAATCAATGGAAGAATCGCGACCACTGTTCGCGGGAGTACCTCAGATGGGCGACGCCAACCGACCCAAATCTTTTCTGGTCTTGGCCGGAAGAGTGCTACTCGTTCTCATGTTCCTCTCCATTCTACGATTCGAGGTCGGTAGCTACTGAGCTGCTGGAGTGGTTCGGAGTCGTCGGTAAAGGAGTGCGGACTAAGTGTTGTGGAGCCATTGCCATTGCAGACGATATTTGCGCTCTTGCGTCGTGTAAATTTTCGGTGGACGGTGTACACACTCCGCTGTTCAGTGGTATTTGGAGGTTGTGCTTCATTCTCAAGTGACACGGGTGAGCTTCTTATACCATACACCCCCTTTACTGGCGTTTGATTGTGATTCTACACTTAGCCAACGCGCTTCTCATTCTTCAATCACCGTACGCTCACCCTCTCGTCAGGGTTCGCCTCTGCGCGTGGTGGAGGTGCTGGTGGGCAGCGTGTTGATGACCCTCATCTGCGTGGGATTCAAGACTAAGCTTTCTGCCTTGGCCCTGGTCACCTGGTTGAGTCTTCTGAACCTCTACCTGAACCACTGGTTCCTGGTGAGTGTGCTTTGGATGAGACTGGATGGGATATTGATAAAGTGGCGTCTTGGCATAAATCCTTCGGAATGGCGACCACTGACGATGGCGACCACGCGGCGCGTGGTCGATGCGTGGTCTCGTGGGACAATGCAGTCGTAGGGCGTTGAACTTGTGCGCGCTGTCATTTTCGACCGGATAGGCAATGTCGACCAAACCTGTCAGAACCTTTTACATTGGCCTACATGTGTGTCAAGTTTCATGCATTTTGGCTCTGTGTCGCCAGAGTTTCAAAACAAGCTGCGGTAACTAAAGAAGACCCTCTCTAACGTCAAATCTCACTTCCACCGCCAATACCAACGCCTACACTTACACTCCCACTCTAGGTGCCGAGCGACCGTTTCTACCGCGACTTCATGAAGTACGACTTCTTCCAGACGCTCTCTGTGGTCGGGGGTCTGCTGCTAGTGGTCGCCTTAGGGCCTGGGGGAGTGTCCATGGACGACTACAAGAAGAGATGGTAGTCGCGTGGAGTTGCGTAGGAGTTAGGAGATGTTAAAATACTTGTGAACGTTCGCATTTCAAAGGATACAGAAGGCCGCAGTTGGTTCAAAATGCGCCGTGGTCGTTGGTGTTACGTCTCTGGACGGTTCTTGGCTCTATTTTGAATGGGTTGGTATCGCATATCCGAATTCTCCGTCCGTGTTTCAACGTAGCGGCGCTTGCGCGTCTTGTGCGTCGCTTCTATTCCCAGTTGTACTTGTGCTTGGTACAGCTTTCAGGCTTCTTTTCATTTCTCGGTTATTCGCCTTCCTCTTTCTCTGAACTGCCTAGGTACTGTATTTTGTACTCAAGACAATGCAGTTGAGAGCCATTCCATGTGTCATATGGTGATGATGAGTCGACAACGACCGTTGTTCTAGCTAGAGGACGACATTTCTGCGTCAGCGGAGTGTCTTGAGTACGGTATATTTTGGTGACTGTTTGCTACACCACTGCTCGCAGGTTGTTGAAACTCCCGTTGCGTTGCTTTAAGCCTAAGGTGGTTTCTTCTGGTCCTCGTTTACTGGTGTCCTGGAGTTGTGTCTATCGTGCGTGCTTCTTTCATTGCTGCCCCATTGACAAACAGTTGGTGGCCAATTGACCACAGCGCAACTTGAAGTGAGGGAAGTCAACGTGACACACGCAGGCACATGTAAATGCTAACTCAGTCAAGTTGAGACAAAATGGCCCGCCCGGTCGGTTGTTGTTGTTGTTGTTGGTGTCGAGGCCGTTCAAGGATCCGGCGGCCCTTGTTAGGGGGCCAGCAGTCCCTTGCGCAAGCGCTCCAGGGACAGCGGAGAGAGGGCGTAGTCGTCTCCTTCAGAAGGGCAGGCCCGTGGCCCTCGGTCGGAATGCTTCTTCAGCTTTTGAGGGAGACGGGAGGTGGCCCTGTGGCGGACGACCACTCGCCCAATGGTCCCCACCAGTCCACATCCAAAGGGGCCCAGAAGGACCACGCGACGGGGGACTGGCTTCTGGGTGGTGGGCGGGGATGTAGATGATCCCTGGGCCCAGTCCTATGATGGCCAGCACGAAGCCGGCCTCTGTCCCAATGCCCTCCTCCTCCCCCACCGAATGTCTGGGCCAGGGTGTTATACTATACTATAATAATTCCAGTATTATAGTACAGTATAGTATAGTATAACCATACTATACTATACTACAATTGTTTTGGCATTCCAGTACTATACTATACTATACTAGAAATCGAAAATTTTGACTCATACTATACTATACTATACTAGAATGAAATCCATACTGGAATGGTATTACAGTATAGATTTTTTTATCGATTTCCGCTGCAAATTTCGGCTGTGGGCCGATGTATTCTGACCAAAATTGTTCAAGTTATCAGTAAACTTGCATGAAACTGTTGTAAATGGCTTAGATACAGAACCAATGTGCCTTTAAGTGAGTAATTGAGGACATTGAAGATGGCATTTGGGCGCGATTTTTAAATGTTTGTGTGACTTTTTTACTGGAATTCTATTCTAGTACTATACTACAATTCATGAATGGTTGCCTATACTGTACTATACTATACTACAATTCACAAGGAACGGCAATACTATACTATACTATACTAGAATTGAAAATCGGTCGTCCATACTATACTATACTATACTAGAATTAAAATGAATTCCAGTATGACACCCTGGTCTGGGCGGCCACGCGCTGATGTTGCTGCCGTGGGCGCTGTCCCTTGCTCTCTGACAACCCCCTCTCCCAGCTGCCTTTCCAGCGCCCTTGTTGGTAGGGGCTGCTCTCGAAGTGGTAGATGCAGTTGGCGCCGCTGACTAGGCGGATGCCAGGAGCCGCCTGACGGGATCCCTGTCGCTGGAGTCCGTGCCCAGCTGGGTTCCGCCGGGTGCCGCACTTTTGGCTCCCGGTCGGTCGTCGACAAAATGGCCCGGTCGCCCGGCAACTGAGACTGTCGTCGTACGCAAAGAGTTGCGCCAACTTGCCTTTAGTATTCATTGAGTGGCACGGCAGCTTGGCATGCATGATCTACAGACGGTTACATTTATACGTACAGTGCAACTCCCGATCGACAGCCGCTGCTTGTCGCCGAATCCGCTTCTCAGTTGTCCGTCGACAGAGGTGCACGACTTAGTGGCGTGTTGTGTTTCGCGCAAGAATCAATTCATCTTCCGTTCTCTCCCGACATGCGTCGCAAACTGACACTGGCATTGCTCGCTCTTCTGTCTGTGCCAATAGCGGCGAAGAGACACAAAGACGATCTCCTTTCGCGACTGGGCGACTGGAAGGTGAACGAAGACGTAGATCCCTGCGTCGACTTCCACGCCTTCGCCTGTCCAAGGGACCTGCAATCTCACACCCTGAAGAATGCCTGGGCCGACATGCAGCGCCGCCTGGACCTCTTGACCCACATGGATGAGGACCAGGTTATACGGTAGTTCTCCAGTAGGTTCGCGAGAATTCGTTGGCCCCGCCACTCGAACCTGCCACCCACTAATATCGGCACGTTTAGGTATTACGATGCAACGGCGATAAGTCCAGAGTTTTTGGCACTCCGCCGCTTGAAAAGCGAAGGAGTGCTATAGGAGCGGTAAAGCCTACAGTTAACATAACACGTCCTAGCGCTCGCTACGAAGCACCTAGGGAGCCAAATTTTTTTTTAAAAGATAGCTTATGACGACGCGCAGCGTGCTCGGGGGGTGAAAAAATTTCGGCGGTGGAAGAATTTTGCGAAAATTCAAAAATTCAAATTTTCCGGTTCAAAAAAAAAAGCACGCCATAACTTTCGCAAAAGTGGCTCGAATTTGTTGCTTTTTGGATATGTTGTAGCCCCTTGGATGCTCTTCAGAACCATACCAAATTGGGCTCCCTAGGTGGTCCGACGCGGGAGTACGGTAGAAAATTCGAATTCCAAAATTTCTTTTCGACCTTTAAAAAATCGTAACTCGAGATTGCGACGGTGGATCCTCGCAAACTTTTCTGCAAAACACAGACCCATGTATGGCCTTTCGATTGGCACCAAAACTGCCGCGATCGGTTATGTCTTTCGGGGAGATCCGCGGTGACAAAAGTCCCGGGTCTTGAGCGGAAAAGTAGAATTTTCGACTTTGAATGGATTTTTGGGCCGGAAGGCGTGCTTTTAGCGGCAAATTGACCATTGCAACGTGTTCAGCGTCAAAAGTTGGTCTAGACGAACTGTCTTGACCATTTTGAGGTACCGCACCCCGGCCGCGCCGAATTTTTGAACCCCGGGGTCAAATTTTCGAAATTGTGTTTTCACTTGTTTCGGGGGTTTCCGACGACGCTGAACACGAATCCGGTGTTTGTTTTGCGATTTTGGACGCCATTACCCTGCTTTCGGCACCCGGCCGGCCAAAAATTGGGTCCCGCGGTCAAATTTTCAAAATTGCGTTGACCGTTGTGTCTGGGCTTTCTGACGCCGCAGAACGCGAATCCGTCGTTTGTTTGGCGATTTGCGGTGTATTTAGCCTGATTTTGGCCGAATACTCACGCTCTGTAAAATTTCGCGAAATTCCGAAAATACCGTTCGCCATGGATTCTCCTGCGCCTACAGTACGCCGTCCATATAAGACGCGCTGAGAAAGGCGTCTACGCAAGCGCAATTGAACCGAGTTATAGGAGCATCGTACTGTAGCACCGACGCCGTCCACCTCAGCGGGGGAGCCCCCGCTGTGTAGCGTAGATGAGGCGCGCCTGTACAATTGGGGCGCCGCTGGCATTCTACATTGTGAGTGGCAAAAAGTCAGCGGTTAGTACAGCCTGCTCCAACGCGTCACTTGTTCCACATCGACTAAGTGTATGGCATCTGCTTAGGCCCACCCCCATCTATAGACCCTAGTTCTACGCTGAAACAATTGGGAACAAACAAATTTAACGGGAATGCAACACTTGTTGGAGTTTCTGTGCCCCCATCTGCTAAAACAATCACGCGGAGTGCCTATCTGACACTCAAGGAGTGTCACGTATCACTTGTTCTATAAAATAGGCGCAGACGATAATCGGGCCGAGCGAAGCGCTTGTCTTGCTTCCGGTAAAACGAAATGGAGGTACAGTGCGCTGCTATACGGTAATCTTCCAGGTGAACGACACACTATTAGCCTACTTCCTCAGAGGTTACAAAATGTGTCTGGAGGACAGAAGTAGTGGTGGAAGAGAAGGGGAAAGGCTGTCCTCAAAGGCGAAAGAGGAGATGGCCGCGTATTTCGGCCGGAGATTGGGACTCTTTCGTCACGCCACCTCTGCAGAGCAATTCGCCAGCTGTCCAGAGGAAGCCGTTCTGGAAACGGATATTAGGGTCGCTCTAGAGACAGAAATCAACACTGCCACAACCTATATACGGCCTGATCAGAAACCGCCCATCTATTCGTGGGTACAACCGCCAGATAGACAACACTTCGATACGGTCATGACAACTGTTCTACAGTACGACAGAGGGAGCGCGATTTATCGCCATGCCCTCAGGGCCTTTGGCGCGACCAAACGGCGGATCGCTGATATCTGGAGCTCCGCAAGTAACCCTGACGAGGCCTGGCTGCGAAGTCACGTAAGCAAGCTAACACTTTGATGCTTTAACATGACGTTAAGGCTGTTTTGAAGTCCCTGTTGCGCTATTGTCTATAGGGTGCGCAATGGCTTCCACCTTTAGCCGCCTCAGTCGCTCTGCAGCTCACCTACGGGGAAGGCCTTGGAGCGTGCCGTGGGAGTGCACTACGGGGCAAGAGGCGCATCCGCAGGATGCGGCGACGTCTTCCACGAAGGGTGCACCGCGCCTATATTCCCCGACCCCACCCTGAGCCAGGACGTTGCCTCCGCCGTCTCCAAACACGTCCACTTCTTGGATCACGACACAGACTGTCACAGCCCACACAACGGTGAAGACGAGAGCAGACTGTTCAACTTGGGAATGAGACTCTTCCTCGCCTCCAACGTCGGTCGACAGTTTCAGTCTGCGCTGTCGTCGGATGAGAAAGTCGACGGTGGAGAACAACAACAAGATGACGTCGAAGGTCGAGTTCGGCGCTTTGGATTGCATGCTTCCAGAAACGCTAAACGCCACCCCTGCTGACCTCTGATTACCTATACATCTACAGTAGCACATGGTGCAATTTTAGTCCCAGTGGTGGAGACGCCCTGCTTCTCTGTCTTCACGGACAGCCACTTCGGCCTGGCCGCCCTCGACCGCCTTCTGATGTGGGGCGCCTTTGAGAACGAGGACTCCATCTGGGATCACATGAGGACAACAGAGCTCCTCTTTGGAGAGTTCAAGGACGCCATGAGTTCGATTTGTGTGGCCATTGCTTGCTTATGTTTAAACGTATTGAGAAGCCCCATTAATTCCAGAGAGGCACCTGATGAGGAGCGAGTGGCGCCACGACGACCCTCTCTTCGTGGAGGAGGCCGTGCGGCGCGTCAACCAGATGACAGTCTACGACGGCCATCCGTTCTGGTTGGCCAACAAGGGGGCCGTGGAACAGTACGCTGCAGCGCTGCCCTCTACGGAAGTTCTAGGAGACGCCGGTTACTTCGCCTGGTCGCTGGCTACGCGCTCCGCCGACTTCCACCACAGACACGTCTCCCAGGAGAGAAGGCGTCTCCTGTTGAGCAGGACCAGCCTAGCCAGCAACCTGGAGGCCAGGGGACGAGGCTATCGGGACGCGCGACGCAACGAGGTACATAGGTACAGGTATCTGTGTTGCATCCACTCTCCACTGTCCGCAATCTCTCCGGAACGCGCCATATCGCGTGGTTTGGAGGGTGCCCCCCCCCCCCCCAAGATCGCGCAATATTGCACATTCTGGAGGATTGTGCCATCTGGATGCGACATGTACACTTCCGACAATGACTCTGCTGAAACTGTAATTTGTGCCCATAAACGACGTTGAGATACGAGTGCAGTTGGATGATGTGTGGATGCCCTGGTATTAATCTGCGAGACTTTTGTAATACACAACTTGTAGCCCGCAGTGGTTTGCTCCTAGTGTTGTGTCTCCTATGCCACAGTAAACATTTGATCCTCTGAATCCTTGAGGTCGGCCTCCACTACGCCTTCCACCCGCTCGACGTCATTGAAGGGGAGAGGACGGCCAGCGTATATGGGACTCTGGGCAACACTTTGGGACACGAAATAGGCCACGCCTTCAGCCTCGGCGACGACCTCACGTGGGGAATGGCCAATGAAAGGTCCCTGGACAAGCAAGAGAATGAGCTCAGCTGCCTCGTTGGCCACTACAACAGTTCCTTCTGCTATAATGTTGAGTGAGTGAGGGAACATATGTACTGTTGCAGAGCGTCTGTATTCTGTAACAGGTTTTAGCTGTTTAGCATAATATGCCCACTCTGTTGGGCCCTGAGAATTATTTCAGTGGGGAGGAGACATGTCTCGGCGAGCAGTTCGCGACTGAGAACTTCGCTGACGTCTTGGGACTTCGGTTGGCTTACGAGGCGTACAAGCGACAGCTGAGGTGGTGCAGCATACCAAACTGGACCTATGGTTGTGTGCGACTTCCCTGTCTCTCGTCATTCTTGCGCACTGGCATTGCACAGGGTTGAGAAGAAGTCTAGCGAGATGCCAACTAAAGTGGACCAGCAGCTCTTCTTCCTGGCCTACGTCAGGCCCTACTGTTCGGCGGAGGAGACGCCTCAGCAGTTGCTGATACGCGAGAAGGACCTCGTCACAAAGCACGCGCCGGCCGAGGCGCGCATCAATGGTGAATGACTATGACAGGACCATCTGACTATGACTAAGACTATCTATAACCACCGATACAGTACCCACAACTTTTACTTCTACACGTTGCCAGGCCCACTGCAGCAGCTGCCAGCCTTCGCGGAGGCCTTCAGTTGTCCCAGTGACAGTTCCATGGTGCTCCCAGAGGAGAAGCGCTGCTCGACCATCGGCCACGGACTAGACTTCCAGGCAAATGCCTACGAAATCCTGCGCACTGGCGCCAAAATGCTAGGCTTTGACAAGTTTCACGATTTGTTCCAGGAGACTATTTATAATCGCTAGTGCTGATCTGCGGCAGTAGCATCGATGCAAATGTTGCCCCATTCACTCGCAGCGGTTTGACCAAAGCGGCACTGTTGTGGCAGCAACTGAGCAAACAATTGAATCAACAGAACAAACTACTCTGCTCTTTGCTTTCTTTTGGGCTGAAAACAGTGAATTTACTGATTAAATCGACGCGATGATATCATACCTCGCGACATTGGAATAAATCAGTAGCAAGACATCAATACATTGTACCACGGTCGATGGTTGTGCAGTATTACAGGATTTACAACGCAGAATAATTCTTGAAAGTAATGGGGGCCGACTAGTTTACACAATTTGACTATGATAACTACCATTTTCATCACCATGATACTAAAATAAACACTGCACGCGGCTCGTAGGATCACATTCACAGCTGGGTACTGCTGGTGCTAAGGTATGTAATGATATGTTTGCCTGGAACTGGGCTGAGGTAGTGCGTGTGTAAGCAAACCCCGAGTGTAGCTAACAAGGTGAATGTACACCGAGTGCCTGGTGAAGGGAAGTCCAATTTTGTCGTCGCCAACCAACAACAGCGGACAGATCCAGCTTCCGCCATCTGTTTCTTCCTTCCCTTCCACAACTATTTAGGTGAGATGACGACCGTGAAAGTCGGCGTCGTAGGCCAACCACCGTTGGTGAATTTGTGCGCGGCCAAACTGCGCCAACTGCGAAGACAGTCAGAGGAGTGCCCTTCTCTCGGCATCGCAGCAGATCACCTGAGCAAGGCGCTGTATTCGGCAGGCTTAGCCCACGAGATCGTTGACCTGTCACGGTATTTTGGCGACTGGGGCTCGCTGAACCGCTCTTCTGGCAACTGGTCTGGCGCTTTGGGGAGGCTTAATTAACTTAACAAAACTCAGTCCACTCAACTCAACTTAACTAAACTTGAGTTAACTCAACTTAACTTACCTTATTTAACTTGTAACTTTTGGCTAATAGATAACGTAAAGAAACTGTCAATGCTTCTATATGTGGCGAGAAGAGTGTAGGTAGTTGCTGTAACTTCCCTTAGGCAGCATGGCTGGCAACACTACAGTTTGGAAACTGAATTAGCCCAACGCTTTTACAAGACCTCTCATAGGCGCTCTTCAAAGCGGCGCCGCCGACATTCTGTCCGGTCCCTTCGACATGACGAAGGAGCGACTGGCCCACTTCGACTTCTCCTACCCAACGACTGAGCTGCGACTCGTCTGCCTCAGTCGAAGGCCGGAAGTCGGCCTATTGCAGATGGCCGGCAGAGTGTTCGGCGTCTTCCGCTCCGACTTCTACCTCGCCCTGGCGGTGACCGTCGTCTTGGCCAGCGTCGTGGTCCGTTTGGGCACGGCGACGACAAGTCGTCGGTCGGACGTCGAGGTCGACGTGAAGGAGAAGGGCAGGTCGGAGCACGCTAGAGGCGCGAAGGGCCTGGCCCTTGCTCTAAGCTACTTTCTTCTGCTGGTCACCGGGGTCTACAGAGCGCGTTTGTTGACCGAGCTGGTGATTAGGCAGCGCGGTCGCTCGACCGACAGTTACCGCGACTTGCTGGAGGGTTTGGCCGCTGGAGGAGTGAGAGTGGTGGTGCCGACACTCGAGAGCGCCTTCTTCGAGTCCGTCAACACGTCGAGCGCCTTGAAGTGAGCCAATTTCGAGCTTTTCTACGCCGTCAGCGACTGTTGTAGCCCATGCATGGGGTATCCCTTTAGATCTGGCGACGTCTGCAGACGTCTGCTAACTTGGCTAACTTGGGTTAGCGGTGCACTCCTCAGCAGGTTTTCAACCGCAAAACCAAGTTAGCGAGTTAGCGGTGAATTGACTGCTAACCCAGCATGATCTAAGGGGATACCACCGCAGGCCGTTCCATCGACTCTTTTTCTCCGGAAGACCGGGATCGCTGCTCGTGGAGCCGAACGAGACTCGTCGACTTATTTGCTCGAATACGGTACTTCGGCCATCTGGACCACGCCCGGAGACCAATGGACGGCCCTCCAGCACCTGTCGAGCAGGTGCAACCTCCACATAGCCTTTGCCGATCGTACCGCCACCTTCGACGCCTTCATCCTGCGTCGGGGCCAGACGGACGTCGTAGAACGGCTCAATGAGGCGCTGGTCCACCTCCAGCAGCACTACGAGAACCTTCAGGGAAGCGTTGTGTAGAAGAGGTGTTGCGGTGCAGCGCAATTCACACAAGGAATGGTCAGGCATGCAATACACCATAGGAATATCGTTCAATACTCTTACTTTTACATGCTTCATACTTGGAACATATTCCCCTTTCTGCTGTAGGAGGCTACGTTAACAGCCAAGCCCGGGGTATGCGATACCTCCTGAGACACCTCAATGAGCGTAAGACCGCCGACAGTTTCACAACGTCAGAACACGACTCAAGGCCTCTCAAGTAGGCGCTATGTAAGGCTATAAGTCCTTTATCGACGATAAGCCACTAAGCTAACCGGACAATAATAGTCGAACTACTTATACCGCGGCGCGCTATGTTCGGTATGCATGGCATCCCTAATGGTGCCATGCTTACATGCCCCTTTTAGATAAAAGGACAAAGTAGCCAAGACTTAGAACCTACGATCATCAATCACTGATCGCAATCACACACTTCCTCGAACGCGTAGAACTGGGCGACCTTGAACGACCAGAAGGCTTGATCGACCAGTTGACGAAACCTTAAACCCCACACGAGAAAATATTAGACAAGCACACGACAACTATGTACTACCAGTAGTCAAAGCGATAAGCCTTCAGAACTCTGCCCATCGCTCATCGCCTCAACACTATCCGAGCGTCAATCGTGCACTAAGATCGCTTCTCAACTCCTCAGCCTGTGCTTGTCACCTTCTTCTCTCCCCTCTTTCAAGAAGAAAGCGACTGTTCCCAGGACAGCCAAGCTCAAGCACACAAGCGCTCGCAATGCTACAGTGAGCCTTTAAGCAACTCAAACGCTCGACCTTGTACCCAGGACAAGGGAGAAACACGTCCAATCTGTACCCAGGACAGATGACGAAGATGACAAAGCGCATGTACCCAGGACAGAGGCGCTATAGACAAGCACACTCACCCACTACAGGTAACACGATCCACGTGACTCAGAACACCCTGTAGGAACCATAGTCGGACACCGGAAACACGCGAGTATCTGTTCTGTAGTGGGACCAGTAGGAACCCGATTGTGGCATCTGACAACGCCCCCAAAACTTGTTCCGCAAACTGTCCACGTTCTGATCCGACATCAGCGGTTGCGTTCTCCAGTTCCAACTCGATGAGTTCTGACCCGAGGTCTGACTCCCATTCCAATTCGGTCTGCGCTGCCAGGCGGGGAAACGGCGAGAACTGTCACTACAGTAACCCCTACAGGACGAGCGCTCCCTCTGCCTCCTCCAATTCCTGGGACTCCGAGCCCTGACTGGCCGAATCGACTCGTCAGCGTCAAAGGACGAAGGCACAGCGGCCGACGGAAGCACCTTCCCTTTCCCATTCGAGAGGCCAATACCGACTTTCCCCATCAGGTCGTTGCCTATCAAAATATCGACAGGAAGATTGAAGCTAACTGGCGCCGTCACTTCGAACGGGATCGCTTCGTTCTCGCTCGAGCAATAGACGCCCTTCAGCTTCACTGAACCCGTGCTCAGGAAAGTGGAGCCATCGATACCAGTCAACGGGAAGTTCTGATCTTGCACGATCAAATCAGCACTGCCATTCTGAAGCAAAGTCTCAACGATCCGAGGGCTGACAGTGGTTGTGGTTGCACCTGAGTCCAGGACGGCGACCTGACTCCTCATCTGCCCATTCTTGAATCGGCGCTTCAAATCCGGCGCGACTTGCGGCAAGTCGTCAAACAGGAAGTCCGTCGCAGGAATCAACTTCGACTTTTGGTTCTCCTGCTTCGAGAGCTGGCACAACTCATAAGACGACAAATCCCTAGCTGACATGACAAACGCCTTTCCGGACCACTCCAGAGGAAAGCCGGCCTGCGTCACGGGCGGCGGCTGAGAATCGACTCTCTGCGAGGACGAAGCTTGCTCTGAAGGAACCTGCGCGTGTGAGACCAACGTTCGTGGCGGCTCATTCACCCAGCGCGACGACTGCATATTCTGCGCACCAGCCGACGGTGAGGGCTGCTGATTCGGAGGCCTTTGCGTCCTGATTGCATCCTGCTTGAAGCAACGGTCATCCGTGTGACCAAGAAACGGCGTGTAACCCTTATCACGACAGAAAGTGCACACCCGATTCTGGCATTCGGCCGCAACGTGTCCCTTTTGACGACAGCGGAAACACTCACGAGCCGACTCTGACCCACGGTACAAAGGACGATTCCCAACTCTGTCAAGACGCGCATCTTCCAAAGGCGGCGCTTGAAATGATGGCCCAGCCGACACATTTCGCTGCTGCTGACCAGAAGTCTGTTGCTGACCTCTCGGTGCGCGCACAGAAGTCGATTTGGCGGCCTGCTGCTCCATCTCACGCTCGCTCTCTTTCTCAGCGGCAGTCGTGAAAACGCCGTTCACGGTCCACTCATCATCCTTCAAGATAGCCTGATTGGCCGGCAGAAGAGACTGATGAACGATATACGCCTGACAAGACTCGTATCGAGCCTTCCACTTGGCCGTCTCGCGATGGCAACTCTTGCCGCAAGGACACTTATGATCCTCGGACTCAGGTACTGTAATCGCTTTCTCAGCCGTTCGGAACTCCCGTTCCATAATCGAACGCCACTGGTACACAGACTGGTAGTTCTGCTGACGTTGGCTCCAAAGCGACGCCATCTTAGTCGTACGCGTCCGTCTATCGGCGAAATTAGTGGACAACTGTTCGACAACAGCCGAATAGTCTGTCTTCAATTCCTCCGACATCGACATGTAGAACCTCAGAGCATCACCCGTCAACATCTCCAGCAAAAATTTTTCTTTGACCTGTACCGGGTAGTTTCTAACGGCAATTTCGAACTCGACGAACCAGTCGGAGAAATTGTCTCTGTCTAACCCAGCGAACTTAGCCAAATTGGGTCTCGTGTATGCCAGCGTATTCAGTACCGTACCCAAGCCGTTCAGACCATCGGCGCCGATTGCAGTGGAAGAAAAGGGACCCGCCGAATCGGGCGCTCGAGTGTGATTCAGAATCGCCTCCAACTGACGACGCGATTCCTCTCTCTCCTCTCTGCGCTCCCGCTCTCGAGCCTCGCGCTCCTCGCGCTGCGCCTGAAGCTGCATCTGCATCATTTCCTGCTGCTGCCTCTGCATCGCCAACTGCGTCTCCTGCTGCTGGCGCTGTATCGTCGCCTGAGCTTCCTGCTGTTGGCGCTGCAACTCAGCGAACATGGACACGATCTGAGGAGCCGGTTCCTGCAACACCGCCCTATCAGAAGAGATACTGTCCCGATCACTGTTATCAGGCTCGTCATCCTCAAACTGATGCGTGCGACCACTCTCGTTCAACTTCAACTTCTGAGCATTCTCCTTCTGTTCCGGCTCTTGCTCTTTCAGGGCCAGAATCGAAGGATCCACGCGACCGTAATCGACGTTCTCATCCACCAGAATCTCATCCGTCGTCCTCCGCCTAGCGAGGGACACCGGCTTCTTCTCCGGCTGCGGAGCGTCCATCACAACCAACGCCCACTCAAAAGCGATTCCCACCGACCACCAACTACCAGTTCTCACACCACTCCACCACTCCACTCAAGCTCTGCCGTAAACTGCCGCCTATCAGATAGTACGTCCACCGAGAACCTTTCCCGAACGGTACTAGCGTTCCCGGTCAACACACCACCTGAAGGAGGCTACGTTAACAGCCAAGCCCGGGGTATGCGATACCTCCTGAGACACCTCAATGAGCGTAAGACCGCCGACAGTTTCACAACGTCAGAACACGACTCAAGGCCTCTCAAGTAGGCGCTATGTAAGGCTATAAGTCCTTTATCGACGATAAGCCACTAAGCTAACCGGACAATAATAGTCGAACTACTTATACCGCGGCGCGCTATGTTCGGTATGCATGGCATCCCTAATGGTGCCATGCTTACAGTGCGTTGACAGCAGATGGAGTCTGAGGACCCTCATGAATCAATTCTTCTTATCAAAGCAGTTTTATTTGATCCCCAACACGACTAGGTTTGGATAAGGCAACACTGAGGTGCGGCCAGACCACGTTTGCGTGACTCCGTGCACATGGTGCGTGGTACGGCATAGACGATGGCGCCATTGGATTCCTCTCGTCGAGACAGTTTCAACGAACCCCAACAACGCCATGTTCCGAGCAGCCAGAATCTCAAAAGTTACAAATTTGTGGCACCTTTTTGCAGAAATAACGTTGTGGTACCTTTTTGCGGTCGCGGATAGCGCCATTGTAATTTTCTTCGGTGAGACGGTTCAAACAAACCCTGCGACGCTATGTTGAGTAGCGCCAATAATAAGTTGATTTTTGAGGCACCTTTTTGCAAAAATAGCGATTGTGGTAAATTTGGGGGCGGCGGCATTGGTGCCATTGTAATTTTCTCGTCGAGACGCTTATAAACGAACCATTATTTGATATGGTTCTGATGTGTTTTGAATTTGTTAACAATTTGTAGAGGTGCTGAAACTCTCCTTCGCGGTCTACATTTTTGCCCCAGGGCATGCGTGGTAGGTCAGAAGAGGTCGACGTGGTCACCGTTGGATTCTACGCGTCGAGGCGGTCTATATTTAATTTAATTCAATGGTGCTGACGCCTCCTGAACGAGCGGGAGCAGTTTGAGGCACGCACAGAATTAGTAGGACAATTTTGGGACACGTATGCAGGGCCTCCTGAACGAGCGAGAGCAGTTTGAGGCACACACAGAATGAGTAGGACAATTTTGGGACACGTATGCAGGGCCTCCTGAACGAGCGGGAGCACTTTGAGGCACGCACAGATGAGATCAGAACAATTCTGGGACCATCTGCAGGGCCTCCTGAACGAGCGGGAGCACTTTGAGGCACGCACAGAATGAGTAGGACAATTTCGGACACGTATGCAGGGCCTCCTGGAACGAGCGGGAGCACTTTGAGGCACGCACAGAATAGTAGGACAATTTTGGGACACGTCGTCTGCAGGGCCTCCTGAGCGAGCGGGAGCACTTTGAGGCACGCACAGAATGAATAGGACAATTTTGCGACACGTATGCAGGGCCTCCTGAACGAACGGGGGCACTTGGAGGCACGCACAGAATGAGCAGGATAATTTTGGGTCACGTATGCAGGGCCTCCTGAACGAGCGGCGGCACTCAGCATGCACAGAATGACTAGGACAATTTTGGGACACGTATGCAGGGCCTCCTGAACAAGCGGGGGCACTTCGAGGCACGCACAGAATGAACAGGACAATTTTGGGGCACGTATGCAGGGCCTCCTGAACGATCTGGGACACTTTGAGGCACGCACGTCAGGACAATTCTGCGGCACGTATAGGGCCTCCTGAACGAGCGGGAGCACTTTGAGGCACGCACAGAATTCATCAGAAGCGATTGGGACACGTATCCCCAGGGCCTCCTGAACGAGCGGGCTCACTTGGAGTCACGCACAGAATGAGTAGGACAATTTTGGGACACGTATGCAGGGCCTCCTGAACGAGCGGGAGCACTTTGAGGCACGCACAGAATGAGTAGGACAATTTTGGGACACGTATGCAGGGCCTCCTGAACGAGCGGAGGCACTCTGGGGCTTGTACTGTATAGCGCGCAACCACGGTTGGGAAGAATAGCAGGCGACTCGACGAGATCCTGTTGATGGACGCTAGAGCGTGACGTGAAGAAGTAGGAGGAGAAGCAGAAGTAGAGGGAGAGAACTCACCCCCCGCCGTTGGGACAAGAAACGCGCCGCCGATACCTTTTGCGTCTGTAACTTTTGCTACACTTAACCGATTTTCACCAAATTTGGAATTTGATTTGTTCGTAATCAAGTCCTTTAGTGTACCAAATTTCATCCAATTCCGTTTAGTACCGCCTGAGAAATAAATATCGTGATGATGGGAAAAGGTGCGCGCGGCCTGGATGGAACATATTATGGTTTGGCGCTGCCGCGCCAACCATGATAGCATTCTTCATTAATAACGTTTGTGCGAAACGGGCCCTCCTAGACCGCGCTTCAAAGGGACCGCCGCTTTGGGTTGGCGGGCGTCGTTTTCTGCCAAATCGACGCAGAGATGCACAACTGGGGCTCGGACACCAAGTGGGAGAAAGAATTCGAGAGATTCGCCGACTTTTTCACCACATTTTTGCGAAATTCGGACTATGTGCCGATCGCAGCGGCCAACTTCATGAATCATAGAAAGGTGACGCTGGTGAATGTGATGGACAGAGCATGCGTGGAGCTGTTCGGGGTGAAGCAGCTTTTGTGATGAAGCTGGAAGAACGCTGCGTTCGTTCTTCTTTACTTTCGGCCTATTGGTTCGATTTACAAAAGTATGACAGTTTATTAGGTACCGGGTGTTTTTTTTAATGTGGTGAATCGCAAAGTTGAATAACTTTTGCGTGGGTTAACCTAGACGGACGAAACTTGCACACGATAGACACAAAACTATGCCATTACATGTGTTACCAAATGGCATGATTTCGCTTCAAATTGCGCAAGTTGCAGGCGATCAAAGTTGGGGTCCAAAATTTCTTGAAAGTGCTCCACTGGAAAGTCTACAACTCAAACAATAGGCGACACTTTTTCGCGTGACTTACACCATCATATGCAAAAGAAAATGAGCTTTCACATGCCGCAAAAACCAACTCTGTAGTTAAAATAACGCCAAAGTTACAGCTCGTCACAGTTGGCTAAGAAGTGCCGTCGCGTAAGCTCCTCCCACTTGCGCCACTCCTCGTCACCGAAAGCCCCCCGCGACGGCACTTCTTAGCCAACTGTGACGAGCTGTAACTTTGGCGTTATTTTAACTACAGAGTTGGTTTTTGCGGCATGTGAAAGCTCATTTTCTTTTGCATATGATGGTGCAAGTCACGCGAAAAAGTGTCGCCTATTGCTTGAGTTCTAGACTTTCCAGTGGAGCACTTTCAAGAAATTTTGGACCCCAACTTTGATCGCCTGCAACTTGCGCAATTTGAAGCGAAATCATGCCATTTGGTAACACATGTAATGGCATAGTTTTGTGTCTATCGTGTGCAAGTTTCGTCCGTCTAGGTTAACCCACGCAAAAGTTATTCAACTTTGCGATTCACCACATTAAAAAAAACACCCGGTACTTGCTTTATTTATCTCTTGCATGTAGTGTCTGCCTTTTGCTAACAAGCAACTAGATACCTACATAAGTATGCATCTGCGTATGATAGTGATTGTTTTGCTTATCACTTGGTATATACTTTGCCACTTCGTGCAGTGCTGTTGTTTCATAAACCTGTTCAGTTCTTCCGCATCAATTATCAAACAAAGAGAAGCTCACAGAGCTTACACGCGCCATTCAGCGGTTATCACATCACCAAGTGACAGGGGTAGTCTGCGCGATTCTAGAACGAATCGTCGTTCGATCGGACTCTTTCTAATCATTCTTCTTCATCGTCTTCATCGTCTTCATCGTCGTCGTCGGTGACCGCTTGGATGCTGCCGCCACGTTTCTCGCCATCACGTCGATCGCCACCACGTTGACGTCCACCTCCGCCAATTTTGGGTAGGTTGTCGCAGTTGGCCCTGAACTTTGGGCTTTCATCCCTTGCTTGACAGGGTAACAATGTAACACACCATATGTATCATGGTTGGCGCGGCAGCGCCAAACCATAATATGTTCCATCTCGGCCGCGCGCGCCTTTTCCCATCATCACGATGTTTGTTTCTCGGGCTGTACTAAACGGAATTGAATGAAATTTGGTACACTAAAGGACATTGTCATAGACAGATTAAATTCCAAATTTGGTGAAAATCGGTTAAGTGTAGCGAAAGTTACAGGCGAAAAAAGGATCGTGGCGCGTTTCTTGTCCCAACGGCGGGGGGTGAATTCTTCTTCTTCTTCTTCTTCTTCTTCTTCTCCTTCACGTCACGCTCTAACGTCCATCAACAGGATCTCGTCGAGTCGCCTGCTATTCTTCCCAACCGTGGTTGCGCGCTATACAGTACAAGCCCCAGAGTGCCCCCGCTCGTTGAGGAGGCCCTGCATACGTGTCCCAAAATTGTCCTACTCGTTTTGTACGTGCCTCAAAGTGCCCCCGCTCGTTCAGGAGGCCCTGCATACGTGTCCCAAAAATGTTCTACTCGTTTTGTACGTGCCTCAAAGTGCCCCCGCTCGTTCAGGAGGCCCTGCATACGTGTCACCAAAATTGTCCTACTCGTCCCCCCCCCCTTTGTACGTGCCTCACAGTGCCCCCGCTCGTTCAGGAGGCCCTGCATACGTGTCCCAAAATTGTCCTACTCGTTTTGTACGTGCCTCAAAGTGCCCCCGCTCGTTCAGGAGGCCCTGCATACGTGTCCCAAAATTGTCCTACTCGTTTTGTACGTGCCTCAAAGTGCCCCCGCTCGTTCAGGAGGCCCTGCATACGTGTCCCAAAATTGTCCTACTCGTTTTGAACGTGCCTCAAAGTGCCCCCGCTCGTTCAGGAGGCCCTGCATACGTGTCCCAAAAATGTTCTACTCGTTTTGTACGTGCCTCAAAGTGCCCCCGCTCGTTCAGGAGGCCCTGCATACGTGTCCCCAAAATTGTCCTACTCGTTTTGTACGTGCCTCAAAGTGCCCCCGCTCGTTCAGGAGGCCCTGCATACGTGTCCCAAAATTGTCCTACTCGTTTTGTACGTGCCTCAAAGTGCCCCCGCTCGTTCAGGAGGCCCTGCATACGTGTCCCAAAATTGTCCTACTCGTTTTGTACGTGCCTCAAAGTGCCCCCGCTCGTTCAGGAGGCCTGCATACGTGTCCCAAAATTGTCCTACTCGTTTTGTACGTGCCTCAAAGTGCCCCCGCTCGTTCAGGAGGACCTGCATACGTGTCCCCAAAATTGTCCTACTCGTTTTGAACGTGCCTCAAAGTGCCCCCGCTCGTTCAGGAGGCCCTGCATACGTGTCCCAAAATTGTCCTACTCGTTTTGTACGTGCCTCAAAGTGCCCCCGCTCGTTCAGGAGGCCCTGCAAACGTGTTCGAAAATGTCCTACTCGTTTTGTACGTGCCTCAAACTGCCCCCGCTCGTTCAGGAGGCCCTGCATACGTGTCCCAAACTTGTCCTACTCGTTTTGTACGTGCCTCAAAGTGCCTCCGCTCGTTCAGGAGGCCCTCATACGTGTCCCAAAATTGTCCTACTCGTTTTGTACGTGCCTCAAAGCGCCAACGCTCGTTCAGGAGGCCCTGCATACGTGTCCCAAAATTGTCCTACTCGTTTTGTACGTGCCTCAAAGTGCCTCCGCTCGTTCAGGAGGCCCTGCAAACGTGTCCCAAAATTGTCCGACTCATTTTGTACGCGCCTCAAAGTGCCCCCGCTCGTTCAGGAGGCCCTGCAAACGCGTCAAAAAAAATCCTACTCGCTTTGTACGTGCCTCAAAGTGCCCCCGCTCGTTCAGGAGGCCCTGCAAACGTGTCCCAAAATTGTCCTACTCATTTTGTACGTGCCCCAAAGTGCTCCCGCTCGTTCAGGAGGCCCTGCATACGTGTCCCAAAATTGTCCTAGGCACTCGTTTTGTGCGCGCCTCATAGTGCCCCCACTCGTTCAGGAGGCCCTGCAAACGTGTCCCAAAATTGTCCGACTCATTTTGTACGCGCCTCAAAGTGCCCCCGCTCGTTCAGGAGGCCCTGCAAACGCGTCCCAAAATTGTCCTACTCATTTTGTTTCGCACCCCAAAGTGATCCCGCTCGTTCAGGAGGCCCTGCATACGTGTCCCAAAATTGTCCTAGGCACTCGTTTTGTGCGCGCCTCAAAGTGCCCCCACTCGTTCAGGAGGCCCTGCATACGTGTCTCAAAATTGTTCTACTCTGTTTGTGCGTGCCTCAAAATGCCCCCGCTCGTTCAGGAGGCCCTGCATACGTGTCCCAAAATTGTCCTATTCGTTTTGAGTGCCCCCGCTCGTTCAGGAGGGGAGCTGGCGTTACATCCATCCGAAATTGCCCCCTGCTCGTCCGGTGAGTTACCCAAATGGGTCAAACTCGTACAAAAGCCTCTACAGTCGTGTCTCAAGGTGGCCTACATCGGCAACGTGGGTTGATTGGCTCCGCCAATCAAAAGTAAGAGTATTTCATGTAAAATGCCTAAAGGCAGAAAGGAGAATATGTTCCAAGTATGAAGCATGTAAAAGTAAGAGTATTAAACGATTTTCCTCTGGTGTAGCAAATGCGGCGCTTTGCGCCGCCCACCAATTTGTTAAAGAAAGAATAGTACCAGTATTGATTGAAAGAAAGCATTTTCGCTTAAATCATCCACACAAACTGCGCAAAAGTCACAACGACACGCGGCAACATATTCGGCACACCCTAGCGTGTCGTTGTGACCTTTGCGCAGTTTGTGTGGATGATTTTAGTCGAAAATGCTTTCTTCGATCAATACTGGTACTATTCTTTCTTTAACA
>JASAMZ010010491.1:5000-22500 GCA_030248115.1 Linhomoeus sp. GSCO2_2
ACCGCTAAATGCGGCGCCTTTTAGGCGATGGCGACGTTTACCTGGGCACCTATTTGTCCCCAGGGGACAAATCGGCTATCTCGGTCGACGTCGACCTCAAGCAGGAGCACAAGATCCAGTTCAAAGCGTAAACGCTTCAAATTTGCATTGTCATCAAAAGTCGTCAACGTCGCGTCCACGTCGCATCCGTCAAACAAACTGCAAACTTTCTTTCTATCTGTGCATTCTTTGCGTACTTCGCAAATTGCTACATACCAATTCGATCAGTCGGCGTGAGCCAGTTCAAATCTTGTGTCTTCCCTCCATTCTGCATTGTCATCACACTTCGCAACCGATAAAACGCGAACAGGCTGGAGTCTACGAGCGGCCTGCAGCTGCGCGGCTGCTGCGACGAGGTGGACAACTGCCCCTTCCTCACGAACAAAGGGGTGGAGGTGGAGGATAGGAGGTGGAGGGAGCACAGCTTCATGTGCCCCGAGGGCACGAACAAGGTGGGGTGTGTTTTGGATACGGTATTTTGGGATTTTTGAAAATTCGAAAATTTTTGTTGGGAATTTGTAACTTTCCAATCGTCGAAAGCTTAGTAAATGTTGAATTTCGAATGCCGATCTTTTACCGACGCGCTTGAAAGTTGAAAATTCATGAGTAACAAGTTAGAGCTCGAATTTGGGAATTTGCTAAGTCGAGAAACTTCGAATTTCGCTTTTAAAACTCATCTGAATAATGCCAGCTAGGTACCTGCTTTTGAATTTGCTGCATCATCGTCCTTTGCACCTACCTATAAATCCCACATCTGTTTAGCTCTCAATTTCTCACCTCAAACTTTGACTTCTAGATAATTTTCGTCTGCGAGAACTTCCACAGCAACCAGGGGGCTTGCGCTCTGGATTCCATCGACCTTACCGACTCCTCTGGCAGCTCCCTCTGCTGATCTCGACCGTAGAAGAGATTCTTTCCAGTTTCCACAGTGGAACAAACAAGCGCTGTTCCCGTTTCCAATCCGTCGTCAGGGGTGACCATAAAGGAACTGAAACTGCCTATTTCCATGGCCGGCCATCTTGTGCCACTGAAACTGAAACTCTACAAAACGGTTTCAGTGTTTCAGTATGGCGGCGCTAAAAGTAATAGTTTCGCTACGCACACTGCTGAAACTAGTCTGTTCAAGAAAGGCAGAGACTGAAGGTTATTTGAGTCTGCAGACTTAGTGCTTCGGGAAACCCAAATGATTTATGCATCGTTGGATACCCCTGCCGGAGTGTGTTGGCGCGGTGCGTGTTTTGCCATAATCACGCAACACGCACTGGTTTGGGGCGCACATGAAAAATTCGAGGTTTTGTACAGGGTGGGCGATTTTGATAATTTTTACACCAGTTATACCCCAAGGCGTCCTGATATCACATCTCAAATTTCAGCAAAATCGGTTCACCACAGCGTTAGTTAAGGCCTGCCGCGTACATCCTACTTTGGCCCAAAATGACCAAAATCGCCGAAATCAGCCAAAAAGGGTGCACTTTTTTAATAGCTCAAGAAAGAAACGGCCAAATCTCTTCAAACTTTCTATGTGTTAACTAGAATCAATTGTCTACACAATGGAACAAACTCCATCTTATTCGGTTGCGACATGCTCGAATGACACTCAATCAAAGAGACCTTACTTTTGGCCGAAACGACGCTTTTCGGCCAGCTGGACGGCCTCGACGCGCAATCGAGCTGAAAAGCGTCGTTTCGGCCAAAAGTAGGGTCTCTTTGATTGAGTCGCATTTGAGCGTGTCGCAACCGAATAAGATGGGGTTTGTTCCATTGTGTAGACAATTGATTCTAGTTAACACAATTAAAGTTTGAAGAAATTTGGCCATTTCTTTCCTGAGTTATTAAAAAAGTTCACCCTTTTTGGCCGATTTCGGCAATTTTGGCCTTTTTGGGCCAAAGCAGAGTGTACGCGGCAGGCCATAACTAACGCTGTGGTGAACCGATTTTGCTGAAAATTGAGATGTGATATCAGTACACCTTGGGGTACAACTGGTGCAAAAATTGTCAAAATCGCCCACCCTGCACAAAACCTCGAATTTTTCATGTGCGCCCCAAACCAGTGCGTGTTGCGTGATTATGGCAAAACACGCACCGCGCCAACACACTCCGACAGGGGTATCCAACGATGCATAAATCATTTGGGTTTCCCGAAGCACTAAGTCTGCAGACTCAAATAACCTTCAGTCTCTGCCTTTCTTGAACAGACTTTAGGTAGTTTGAGTGTCGTCAACTGCACTGCGGCTATAACCAAGTAAATTGGGCGCATTGTTTAGCGAAGACCAAAATGATCGAAGTGCACATTATACTCAACAGATCTGCAATGCATTCAGGCAAGATTGCGTGTACGCTCTATAGCTACGGCATTACTGGAACTGAAACTCAGTTTCTTCAATAACTGAAACTGAAACTCAGAAGAGTTTTTGACTGAAACTGAATCTGTGATACTGCGACTGTAATGGAAACTGATACTGAATCTGAAACTAAATTTGTTTCTATGATCATCCCCGTTTCGTACCCTATCGCGACGCTCTGTTTCGTCATCGCGCGTGTGTGTGTGATGTCATCTTGTTCCTACGCTCTTTCTTGCATGATGTGATTATTCTTGCGCAGTTGTTGTTTACGCGACGGGGCGTCGCGTCCTACGCGCGCGTTTGAATGCAAACCCACGCGCGAAGAGCGGAAATACAATGCACTCCTTCCTCCTTTCATCAGTTCAATTCCAATTCGGCCCGGACACTTCAAACAAGATCTGTTGTCGCTTCCTCAACAATGACAGATCATTGCGCCAAAGAGAGGCTTTCACGCGCTCAAGTGTCCCCATTGTTCTGGTGCAAGCTCAAGTGTGAAATGTTGTCCGATTCAAAGCAGAATGTTGGTATTTTCGAAAGAATTTCTGCGCGCGCGCGCCGCGTGCGCGCGATGCGCGGCGCATCTTCTGTAGCACCTATCTTCTCCCCCGAGTTTAACGCCGCCTTTACAATAGCGAACGAACGAACCTCTAGGCGAGACGCTGTCTCCCACTCTCTCTCCTTCACTCCGTTCAAATCCTGTTCTGTGTTGCGCAGTGAAGAATCGTCGCCCAAGATCCATTGCCTCTGATACGTTTATCGGCGTCGGGCGATCGCACGTCGCGTGTAAAAACTTCCAGGGGTTATTGTTCTTCCTCGTGAGAACAAGGTGTACGATTACAGTAATCGTCAAGGCGAGAGTTGGTTGGAATGGCTTGGCCGCTGTGGCTAATATGGCTTGCTCTGTGCCTTCTGTCTTGCTTCGACAGAGGTGAGAGTTAGTGTAGTGACGCGTTTTACAATCGAGTGGCATTGCCGCTATGCATGTCTTTTATGAATAGCGAAATTTTCTCCATACTATAGTTAGCCACAAAATTGTGAAGTAGCCGGGAAAAGTTATTCAGACGTTCGCAATTGAGAAGACGCGATACGAGCGCACATTACTGCAGGATCCTACATCGTAACATTTTAGTGCGAATTGCTTAGGAGACTACCAAACTTTGCACGCGGCACTTACACTGGAACCCTGCCGTTGTGCAAATGTATTCCGCTAACCATCTCAAAATCCCGGCCTACAGTACCTGTACCACCCTCCCAATATTGCAGGCAGCCCGTGCCTTTCTGGACCAAATATTCCGGGCGAGGGCGGACCGAATGGGGAAAACGGCGATAACGGCGGCACGATTATCGATCCGGGCGACTTGGAAGAGCCCGGACCGACAGAGCAACCTAATCCCGATCCTGACAACGTGATGAGAGGTGGGGACGCTTCGTGGTATACGGTAGACTGTGGATTTGTATTTGGGTGAAGGAATGAAAGTGTGGTCGCTTTCAGAGCTGATGGGGCCAGATGTGACGTTGACGCCCTATCCCACTGACCGTGAGTCCAGGCATATTTAGGGAGATGATTTGGAACGATGCGATACGATACGACACGATACGATACGATACGATACGATACGATACGATACGATACGATACGATAAACAATGCTATGCATGCAATACAATGCAATGCAAGACACTGCAATCCAGTACAGTACAATACAACACAATACAGAAGAATGCAATACAACAATACAATACAATACAATACAATACAATTCTAGGAAAGTCCCCCCCCCCCCCCCCCCCCCCCCTAGTGGGGGGTAAGGACAGGTGAATTTGTTCGGGCTGAAGTTGAACAGGCTGTGTATCTCAGATGACTTCTCAGCCTCTAAGCTACACGAACAAATTCAGCGTGCTCTGCTCACACGCACGACGGTTCTCACATAGGCGCAACGCGCAGGCGGGTACGCGCCTCACTCACCACTAACGAAACGCGAGTAGGTGTCTACCACTGCAGCACTCAAACAACGTAACATATGCAGTAAGCGCAGCGAAACATGTGCAAGTGCAATGACCCAACCCCCCCCCCCCCACCCCCCCCCCCCCCACATTCCCACATCAACAGGCGCCGTGCGTCCGTGCACCCACTAACCCACGCGCATAGACAGTGCCATGCCATCACATGCCAACACGATGTATCGAATCGAAGTACTTAGGACTTAGTGCTAATTCAGAGCTGCACTGCTCACTCTGAAGCGAGTTTGCCACCCGCAAACAGAGCACGCTGAATTTGTTCGTGTAGCTTAGAGGCTGAGAAGTCATCTGAGATACACAGCCTGTTCAACTTCAGCCCGAACAAATTCACCTGTCCTTACCCCCCACTATGGGGGGAACTTTCCTAGAATACACTCCCTGTCCATGTCGACGAAGTGGACACCTTCCGCGGGGGGGGGGCCTCTGGCAGGTCCGATGAGAGGCGACACAGACAGGGCTGCTTGCAGAGGCGCAATCAGAGAAGTACTTATGCGTTGAACGGAGGGGGGGGGGGGGTGGTGGGTGGGGGGTGGGGGAGGGGTTCCTCCTCACGGACAGGTTTGCAGGAGTGGGCACCATTGAGGTCATGAGCAAAGGGCAGCTCGAATCCAGAAACAAACACTGGATTCGTGTTCTGTGTCTTCGAAAACCCCAGAGACAACTGTAAATTCGATTGTCAGAATTTGACCCCAAGACCCAAAATTTGACCGACCGGACGCTGAAATCGGCAAATGGCACCCCGAATCCCGAAACAAACACCGGATTTGTGTTCAGCGTCGTCGAAAACCCCAGAAACAACTGTAAACTCAATTTTGAAAATTTCGGCCCGGGACCCAAAAATTTGTGCTCGGCGGGACTTTTGGCACCGCATATCTTTCTACTGGGGTGACCTAGAAAGCTAACATTTTGCATGGCTATTCGCCTTATGGTAGGCTTGACCGGATCAGTTCGATTGGCGCCCCAGCCTGCATCAGTAGAGCTCGGCCTCTTGAGCCAGGCCCCGGACCCGTACTCGATAATGCCACCTTGTATCCTTTTACTCAAGCGTCATAGAAAGATGGAATGTTTTACACTTTAGTTCGCCCTGGGGTGTAGTTTAGGGGATCACTTCGATTGGCGCCCCGGCATGCACCAGTAGAGCTCGGCCGTCTCGAGCCGAGGCCCGGATCTGTATCTGACCATACTTTTGCCACCTTGTATCTTTTTACTCAAACGACCTAGGAAGATGCAATGTTATACACTTTTGGTCACCCCATAGTGTATTTTGGGGGAGCACTTCGATTGGCGCCCCAGCATGCACCAGTTGAGCTCGGTCGTCTTGAGCCGACCCCCGGATCTATACCAGACCAGACTTTTGCCACCTTGTATCTTTTTTCGCCCGGCCTCAGCCGGGCGAACCCCTACGAGAGCTTTTCGTGCGTGCGTCCGTCCGTCCGTTCGTTCGTTCGTTCGTTCGTGCGTCACGCTCTTAGATCTCAGCGTTGGAAAGTCGTAGGAAGGCGATCTTGGGCTCTACGGAAAGCTCTCGACTCACTGGTAATGTCGCTAAGAGACTTGGAAATTCAAAAGTTTGAATTGCGCGCGCTACAGTAACCCGAAGGTCTAAACGGAAAACGGCTCTAACTCGCTCGTCTTACGTCGTAGAGCGGCGTGCGATAGGTCAGCTAAAAGGGCTCGACGTGCTCTTTCGTCTGGCATTAAAAGTTTTCTTAATTACGCAAACACGCAACACGAAAAGCGACATTCTCGCGTTTTTTACTCAGAAATCGCTCTAACTCGCTCAGCGTGCGTCGTACGGAGACGATCTTGAGTTGGTTGGATAGCTCTCGACTCACTGATCATTTGTTGTTCTATTGGGCGAAACTTAAAAGTTTGAATTTCGGGAGCTACAGTAACCCAAAAGTTTGAAACGCAAAACTTATCTAACTCGCTCGTCTTCCGTCGTAGAGAGACGATCTTGAGTTTGTTGAATAGGTTTCGGCACACTGATAATTCCGTTAAGAGAAGTCGACATTCAAAAGTTTGAATTGCGCGCACTACAGTAACCCGAAAGTCCAAAATGCAAAACGGCTCTAACTCGCTCGTCTTACGTTGTAGAGCGGCATTCGTTCGACCGTTTGAAAGCTTACGTTGAGGCAGTTGTTGAACGGTCATTCCTAAAGAAATACTTTTGTTTTTTTAAACCCTTGTCTTACGAACAACTTTGTCTGCAAAAATAATTTGTCCCGGGCGATCCCAATGTTGCCCTGCAACAACCGCTCAGAAATGCGTGTGTCTTACTCAAAAAAATAATCCCGGGCGATCCCAATGTTGCCCTGCAAGAACCTCTCAGAAAGGAGCGTGTCAGAAGTAGCGCATGAATAGTGGA
Source organism: Linhomoeus sp. GSCO2_2 (assembly GCA_030248115.1). Classification (NCBI taxonomy): domain Eukaryota; kingdom Metazoa; phylum Nematoda; class Chromadorea; order Monhysterida; family Linhomoeidae; genus Linhomoeus; species Linhomoeus sp. GSCO2_2. The sequence goes on from JASAMZ010010491.1 coordinate 11,768, forward strand.
CTCCGGGCGGGCGCGCGTCATATCGGAAAGGCTTCGAAATACTTTACAAAAGTATCCACTCTTTTACTCTTCCACTTTAAAACACTCACAAACCACTCTGTATTAATAAAACAGCTCAACTTTTTTAAAACAGCTTGTTACTCAAACGACGTAGGAAGATGCAATGTTCTACGCTTTTGATCACCCTATAGTGTATTGTGGGGGAGCTCTTCGATTGGCGCCCCAGCATGCACCGGTAGAGCTCGGCCATCTTGAGCCGAGCCCCGGATCCGTACCCAATCAAACTTTTGCCACCTTGTATCTTTTTTCGCCGCCCCCCAGGGCGGCGAGTATATATACGGACGCTATTGTCTGGTTGTGTGTGTGTCTGTCCGTCTGTCCGTCTGTCCGTCTGTCCGGAACAACTAGACACGACGGTTAGTGCCATCCGATGGAGTCGAATGCGCTGAGTAACGTGCCGTTGTCCGTTTCTGTTGCTAATTTCGCTATTTCGAGATATTTACTATTAAAATATGAAAATGTAAAAAATGACACTTTTATTTACAAGTCGTATCGGCAAAGTTGTTGCTGAAATGGAAAGGGCGTAAGACGCGATAAATTTGTAACATAGTTTCGGATTTTAGAATTCACGAAATTAGGGATATTTTCAAGGGTTTTGTCAAAATTCCCAAATTTCGACAATTTCAAACGGCATAAATTTCAAAACTTCTTTGCACCGATGTATCGAGCATAGTCTGCCAAGTATTTAGCAAATAGTTTCAGAGATTATAATTAACGAAATTAGGGATATTTTCAAGGGTTTTGTCAAAATTCACAAATTTCGACAATTTCAAACGGCTTAAATTTCAAAACTTCTTTGCACCGATGTATCTAGCATAGTCTGCCAAGTATTTAGCAAATAGTTTCAAATTTTATAATTAACGAAATTAGGGATATTTTTAAGTGTTTTGTAAAAATTCCCAAATTTCGATAATTTCAAACGGCATAAATTTCAAAATTCCCAAATTTCGACAATTTCAAACGGCATAGATTTCAACACTTCTTTGCACCGATGTATCGAGCATAGTCTGCCAAGTATTTAGCAAATAGTTTCAGAGATTATAATTAACGAAATTAGGGATATTTTCAAGGGTTTTGTCAAAATTCACAAATTTCGACAATTTCAAACGGCTTAAATTTCAAAACTTCTTTGCACCGATGTATCGAGCATAGTCTGCCAAGTATTTAGCAAATAGTTTCAAATTTTATAATTAACGAAATTAGGGATATTTTTAAGTGTTTTGTAAAAATTCCCAAATTTCGACAATTTCAAACGGCATAAATTTCAAAACTTCTTTGCACCGATGTATCGAGCATAGTCTGCCAAGTATTTAGCAAATAGTTTCAGAGATTATAATTAACGAAATTAGGGATATTTTCAAGGGTTTTGTCAAAATTCACAATTTTCGACAATTTCAAACGGCTTAAATTTCAAAACTTCTTTGCACCGATGTATCGAGCATAGTCTGCCAAGTATTTAGCAAATTGTTTCAAATTTTATAATTAACGAAATTAGGGATATTTTCAAGTGATTTGTAAAAATTCTCAAATTTCGACAATTTCAAACGGCATAAATTTCAAAACTTCTTTGCACCGATGTATCGAGCATAGTCTGCCAAGTATTTAGGAAATAGTTTCAGAGATTATAATTAACGAAATTAGGGATATTTTCAAGAGTTTTGTCAAAATTCCCAAATTTCGACAATTTCAAACGCTTAAATTTCAAAACTTCTTTGCACCGATGTACCGCGCATAGTCTGCCAAGTATTTAGCAAGTAGTTTCAGATTTTAGAATTCAAGAAATTAGGGATATTTTTAAGGTTTTGTCTAATATGGCAAATTTCGACATTTTCAAATGGCTAGTATTTAGCAAGGTTTTTCTATGGATGTGACCGGCAACGTTTGTTTTTGCCATATATTCGAACTAAAACTGAATGTGGCAATTGTGATTACTGTGAAGTTCTGCAATCTACAACAGCAACGGTGCTGTAGCCGTCCGCATTTGTGACCCAAAAGAAAAGGGCGTCGTCCCATTTAGACCCTCTTCATTCCAGAGTGAACCTGCGGCGAACATTCCTGATCCATTTATGGATCAGTACCCACCAATGCGCCTTACAGGCATCGATTGCCCAAGTATGACACAAACTTTCTTTGGAAACTCGAGGTAACTGCGGCGAAACTCCACGAAGAAATGCTCAACTTTCTATTCTGACACACTATGGAATATACTCCTCTTCAAGGTAACTTTGTTGGAATGCAAACTCACTGGCACCCATGATGGACTGTCTTTTACTGTTTCAGCCGCCCACCTGCTTCGGCCGCCCACCTGCTTCGGCCGCCCACCAAGTGCTAATTGGAAGCCACAGGAAGGGTGTTCCAGCGGCAGCTGCGATTGAAAGTATTGTGATGTTTTTGCCTATACACATCAATATGTAGATTGTAATTGTCTGTACCAAGAGATATGCTGAAGACAAACCGTTGTTCTTGTTTGAAGATTTCCAATTGCATCCACCAAATAGAGTCGAATGCAAAACAAAGCAGAAGAACGACACCCGTGGCCAATCTTGACAAAAATTTAGGTAAGCTGTTTTTCGTTAATTATAAAATCTAAAACTATTTGTTAAAAGTTTGACAGACTATGCTCCATACATTCGTGCAAAGAAATTTCGAAATTTAAGTTGTTTGACATTGTCGAAAATTGGGAATTTTGACAATACCCTTGAACCTAATCGCGTTAATTATAAAATTTGAAACTATTTGCTAAATACATGACAGACTATGCTCGACGCTTCCGTGAAAAGAAAGTTTGAAATTTAAGCTGTTTGAAATTGTCGAAATTTGGGGATTTAGACAAAACCCTTAAAACTATTCCAATTTCATTAATTATAATCTCTGAAACTATTTGCTAAATATTTGGCAGACTATGCTCGACATATCCGTGCAGAGAAGTTTCGAAATTTAAGCTGTTTAAAATTGCCGAAATTTGGGAATTTTGACAAAACCCTTGAAAATATCCTTAATTTCGTTGCTTATAAAATCTGAAACTATTTGTTAAATGCTTAGCAGACTATGCTCCATACACTCGTGCAAAGAAATTTTGAAATTTAAGCTGTTTGAAATAGTCGAAATTTGGAATTTTTGACAATACCCTTGAAAATATCCCTAATTTCGTTAATTATAAAATTTGAAACTATTTGCTAAATACATGGCAAACTATGCTCGATACATCCGTGCAAAGAAATTTTGAAATTCAAGCCGTCTGAAATTGTCGAAATTTGGGGGTTTTGACAAAACCCTTGAAAATATCCCAAATTTCATTAATTATAATCTCTGAAACTATTTGCTAAATACTTGGCAAACTATGCTCGACACATCCGTGCAAAGAAGTTTTGAAATTTAAGCTGTTTGAAATTGTCGAAATTTGGGAATTTTGACAAAACCTTTGAAAATATCCCTAATTTCGTGAATTCTAAAATCCGAAACTATGTCACAAATTCATCGCGTCTTATGCCCTTTCCATTTCAGCAAAAACTTTGCCGATACGACTTGTAAATAAAAGTGTCATTTTTGACATTTTCATATTTTAATTGTAAATATCTCGAAATAGTGAAATTAGCAACAGAAACGGACAACGGCACGTTACTCAGCGCATTCGACTCCATTGGGTGGCACTAACCGTCATGTCTAGTTTTGTGACACCCACACACCCACGAACAGACAATAGCGTCCGTATATATACTCGCCGCCCTGGGGGGCGGCGAAAAAAGGTCAACCTATACAATGTGTCTGTCAAACCTTCGTGAACAGTATAGTGAACTTTGTACACATCGTTAGCCGTATCTAAAGAAGGTATCTTGAGAACGTGTACCACAAACCAAGTGCAGCTATTCACACGATACGGTTGTCTGTACAGCTGATCTAAAGCTCAGTGATATCGCCGCGTTCGCTATATGTTATCGGCATGATACGACGCCGTTCATCTGAAGTTTTATACCTGTGTGAATACGCCACATCGAACAAAAAAACTTGCCAAATGTTTGGTGCAGTACTGCAGTCGTTCTCTACCAGGAATTTCGTTTGGTGTATGTATTTCTGCGTTAATGACCAACAGTTTTGGTCATATGGAATTATGGAATTTTGGCATTTCTATCGAATTTTGAGAATTTCTATCAAATCTAACATTTGCAAAAATTTGCTGTTGTTGTACTTTATCCGTTGTCTATGCGCTTGCCCTTTCTGAAGAAATTCCGTCGCTAGTTCATCAGGCGAAAAGGTCGATTTTCGACATGTTCGTATTTTAATTGTGAATATCTCTATATTGCACTTTTTCGAAACTGCTAAACTATGTCACAAATTCGTTTTGGCGTACGACCTATCCATTTCTGCATTCACATTCGTCAATAAATGACGTTCAATTTGTGTCAATTTATGGAATTTTGACAAATAATCGCGTATTTCTATTAAATTCCACATTTGCAAAAATTTCTTTTGTTTTACTAAACTGCAAAACTATGTCACAAATTCTTATTGGCGTACGACCTATCCATTTCTGCATTCACATTCGTCAATAAATGACGTTCAGTTTGTGTCAATTTATATAATTTTGACAAATAATCGCGTATTTCTATTAAATTCCACATTTGCAAAAAAATTCTTTTGTGTTACAAATTATTCGCGGTCTATGCTCTTTCCATTTCTGAAGAAATTTCGGCGCTGGCTCATCAGGCGAGAAAGTCGATTTTCGACATTTTGGAATTTTGATTGCGAATATCTCGAAAATGCGAAATTAGCAACAGGAACAGACACCGGATCCGTACTCAGCGACCTTGACTCTACTTGACCACGTATGTCATACATCTTACTTCGGTGGCACGGACGGACACACACACACACACACACACACACACACACACGCACACACATTGTCATCCGTATATATACACCTCGCCGCGCTGAGGCGCGGCGAAAAAACGGCCCGCGTTAGGCGCTCCTATTCGAGGAATACAGTAGCCCATTTTATTGTGCAACAGTGTCCTCGTGGTCGACCACCTCCCTTACATCGCTCTTGCTCACCACCTCTACCATTGAGGGCGCCAGGTGGAAGCCCTGCTTGTCCGAGAAAGCCGAGAAGCGCGTCTAGGGAGGCGTCTGTTGCGCGAAATCGATTGCTGGGCGGTCCTGTCAGAGTACGCGTCAGTATAGGCGGTCGCCTATGCTGACGCGCACATACAGTACGACAAAACAATACAGACTGTCAATGCAATCATTGGTATGCTGACACTCGACTTGCCTATACGGACGCTCGACCTACTTATGCTGACGCTCGACCTGCCTATACTGACGCTCGACCCGCTTATGCCGACGCGCGGCCTGCCAATGTTGACGCTCGATCTGCTTCTGCTGACGCTCGATACGCCTATACGACGTTCACTCGACCGGCCTATGCTGACGCTTGACCAGCCTATGCTGACGCTTGACCAGCCTATGCTGACGCTCGACCTGCCTATGCCGACGCGCTAGCGACGCTTTCGCTCAACAGTCGCCTGGTAATCTATGGCAGGGCGCACAACCCAGTCCAACAAGTGGGCAAGTGATCCACTCTGCTGTTTGGCGCACAGCTCGCGCAGCAGCTCTAGTTTGCACCTGAGAGACAAATCTTTTGAATGGAAGCTGTTCAAACTTGCTTCACAGGGCATAACTCACCTTATGAAGCCAGTAGAGTACTCCAGATCGGGTCCTCTGATGATGAACACCTTGTAGGTTGCCGCGTCTCTGTCGTCGCAGATGTAAGCGTTGGCTGAACTGCTGTACAGTAGTTACAATTACAATCGAAACATTTATTGAAGCACACTCACACCACTGGCCGTCCACCCTGTACCGACCATCCGCAGTCTGGCTATGCTGGTCTCTGAGAAATTCATAGTCCTCAGGGTTCTTCGTGTTTTGACACACCACCAGGCTAGAGTTGGTCATGGAATCCTCAGCCAAGCCTTGGCCCTTCAAGATCAGCCTTCGAATCAGCGCGTTACAGTACTCTCGCTCCCGTGGAGTGAGGTGGAACAGTTTGTCGCGAAACAGCTTGTCGTCTTCTTGGGGCGTCATAGTTAGCTGAAGAGAGCGTTAGTGATTTTGTGTTGTGTTGGCTGGCGTATCTACAAATGTGCGTCATGCGTTGCGTTGTGACGCGTACTGTTGAGTTGGCGCATGCTGCAACGATGCGCTTGGCGCAGCGTCGCGCTGCTTAGCGTTGCGTCTCGCCGATTGACGTGGCGTCGTGCGCATCGCTCGGTGTGCAGACTATGATGTAGCTCACTGACGCGTTACAGAGACTATTCACTGCGTTGTAGTCCAAGCGCTACGATCCTCACATTGGTCAAGCACTCCTTCCAATCCTGCATGTGGAGTTGCACCTGCCTCCCCTTGAACGGGTGCCTGTTCAATATCAGCACTTTCTCCCTCCTCGGGTCGTCGTTGTCGAACACTCGCAGCTCGCTTGCGGGCGAGAAGCAGTCGTGATTGATGTCTGCGATTGTGGTTGTGCCGTTGTGGTATTAGTGAAAATTACAACGACGACGACGACGACCACAATTCACCCGAGAATGCCGCCCTTGTTCCTTGACAACTGACAGACTCCGGTTGAATTGTCCAATCTTCAACTTTGCTAGTTTTGCCTTGGCCCATTTCGTTCTTGCACCGTTGGCGCAATTCACGCTGCTTACATCTAAGATAGAAGAAGAAATCGTCGTCAAGATTAGAAGGGGCGCTTTCATTGAAACTATCACTGACGTGGAGTATTCGTCTGTATGCGTCTGGTTGCCAGGCGGCGCAATGTGAAAGACACTGAAGGCTGCAATTTGACCGTCGCAGCGGTGCGCCCGCGCTGAAAACAGAAAGAGGCACCAAATTCCGCAGAAAACCACCCTCAAACGGTGATGTTAGGCGAAGCGCACTCAAATTGCACTACATACGCCTTGCATTTATGCGAAGCCACTTAGTGTACCCAAATAGCAACGGCGAACGAATTGTGTTGAATTGAAAATATATACAACGCACCCGCCAGACACCACAAACGGTTTACATTGAACGGAATTCTTTAAACCCACCAAAGAATCCGTCCAGCTTCAGTAGCCTCCTTTGATCCATTTTGTTCACTGTCAAGAAGCCTTCTTTGCCCTTTTCCACGTTGTGAATGCACTTTACGTAGGCAGTTGCCGCCTCAGCCTCCCTTGCGACAGGTTTTGCCTCTGCTGCTTTCGAACCAGTTTCTGCTTGATGAACTATGGCGCGACATTGGTCGTCCGTTAATTGGCTGCCAGGAGGCAGGCAGCCAATCACTGCGCTCCGCTCCTCCTCCTCCACGCAAGGCTAAGGGATGGACAAGGTGAGCTTTGATTAGCGCCCTGCGAAAGTCTAGCAGGTTTCGCCGTTATTGATGCAACCAGTATTGCTGGGTATACAAATGCTGTCATCGTCGTTGTCGTCGTCGTCGTTGTCGTCGTCGTCGCTGTCCACGTCGTCATCGTCGTCATTTTGCCGTCGTCGTCGTCTTGTCAACAGGCGCTCCCTCTGCTCCTGTTAAGCCTTTGTAACGTTTCCATTGCAAACAGACAGCAATTTCGCGTTCTCTTGCATGCCTGAGCTAGGTGGCAGACCTGGCCGACATAGAACTGTCGTCTCAACAAGTCTTTCGATGCACAAACGAAGGGGTCTACGCTAGCAAAGGTATGTCCCTCTATTACTCTGTCCAGCTGTCAAACAGCCGAACGTCCCATGCTCAAACTAAAGAATGGCTGAAATTAAAGCATCGTCGTAGCCTTGATCAATCGATGGACTATCGATCATCGATCGCCGTCCCAGGCGCGCCTGCGCAATTGTGGGCAGTTTATTCCGCTTCAGGCTGACAAGCGTGAAGAATGGAGGTCTCATTCTGACCGCCTGGTAGTCGCTCTCTTGTATCGTCGTTGCACGACGCTCAACTTGCGGTAGAGGCCGCTTTGGTGATGGACTAAAGCGCGACATCGTGGTTGATGAAGCACGCACAGTGAGATGGTTATGTACGACCTATCCCATTTGTTCCCGTTCCAAAACCGCCCGGTCTCATTGTATGAGGTACCGGGATTTTCCGTATACAAGCACAACCACACGACGAGATTGAGGCAATCAAATGGTGGATGACGGCGGAGCTTCTAAATGGAAGAACCTGGTAAGGTGTACAGTGATAGTGTCTGTCGTGTCAGTAGGCCTGTCTACATTATAAAAGATGAACCAGTCTAATGCATGAATGCTGGCAAAATCAATCATCACTACTGTTGGCGGTTAGAGAGACAATGAGACCTCACCAGGAGATAGTCAGATTGACTAACCAAAACCACCATGTCCATCAAGGAACCCTGAGGGAATGAACAGTGCCTGAACAATTTCGACACTCTTTTAGAGTGAGATCCCATTAATGATTGCAAGGACTAGGAACTAATGGTGTTGTCATGGCTTTGGTAATTAGCCCAGACCATACTCACCATAACTAGTGAAAGATGGCCTTTTTGGCGCAGTGTGGCAAGTGAATTTGTCCCAACCAGCCACGGGCCCTAAACAGACCCTTTGTCAGTGGTAACAGGTAATGACTAATGAAACAAGATGTCGCAACAATAAACATGATGTCATCAGTAGCATCATCTAGGAGAAACATGTAGACATCACGAGTCAAGCATAGATGTTGGCATGCTGTGGATAGCAGACCTTCGTGATCAGCACTGCAGTGGAACCAGAGCAAAAGGGCTACTCATCACACCATACCAGGCATCATATTGCCTTGCCACTGCAGTCTCTAGTAGTTCTGTGAATTGCAAGAGTCTATGCTAAATTGGGGGTACTGTAATAGAAATTTTTTTTGAAAATTATAGGCTGAACATTTTGAAATATGGAACTACTTCCAAGAAAGGGTTTGTGAGGTATATAGCAGAAACTTGTGTGGCCACATTACAGTAATCTTTGCTGTATAGCATATTGTGCTGTGGTATAAAGTCGACCACTCCATCGGCTTTGTGGTGTCTATGACAAAGCTCAAAATCTAGACAAAAGCACAAAGCAAATAAGCCAATTCTGAAATTTTCATCAGAAATTGTGTAAATTGCAAATTAGCCAGAATGTTGGTGTGAAGCAAAACCAGAGGTGGCAGAGGAGGAAGGGGAGGCTCGACAACCAAGAGAAACCTCGCTGCCCAGTCAAAAGATGACAAGTCCAAAGAAGGTTGTAGGAATAGGGTTTGTCAAATTATGATATAAAAATCGCCTTACTGCCAGGCCAGGCCAGTCATCTACCTACTGATGAGGTTGTGCTGGCACTTCGTAGCTGAGTCTAGATCTAGTGACTAAAACTTACCGTAAAGTGCCAATTAGTTTCGCTCTCCTAATAGTTTTGGGGCTCCAATTAGTTTCGTCCCTGAGAGGCACTTTGGTTTAATAGTTTCGGGTCTCCAAATAGTTGCCCCAAAACACTTTTGTTTTGCATGTGAAGTGTTACTGGGGCGCAAAAATAGTCCAATACAGTGGTTATTTCACATTAACAGCAGCCAAGTCAAGCTTACCCAGCATAAACTCACACATATCTATGATTTGAATGGTTATATTTTCTGGAATTTTACTTTCCTTTGGAAGTCTGTACTGTATTTTGTCAGCGGATGAAAGGTTGAAATAATAATTTCGGGTCTCCAAATAGCTTTGGGTCTCCAATTAGTTTCGCCCTTGAGAGACACATTAAAAAATTGTTTCACCCGAAACTAATCGGCACTTTACAGTAGCTAACATTTGTCGTCTGTGGAAAATGGAGAAATTAGGCAGCTAGAAATTAGGATTGTGATATGTCACGTATTCTATTTTGTGAGTGAAGATCAGACAGCTGACAAATGTTGGCTGTATTTGATTCCAGGCAAGCTGGCTCTGTTATGTTCATCCCATATGTCTGACAAGGAGTTCTGGAGGAATGCCTAGTGCCTACAATTGCTCAACGACCTTCAGCATATGATCTCGTAAACGTTTGGGGATCAGATACCAATAGAATCCCTGTTATTGGTTGGTTTATTAACACAGACCACAAACCTTCAGGATCGGTCGGTACCCCAGTGGAACGGGAACAAATGGGCTAGCCGAAAGTGTTACACACTGACTGCGGGCGAAAGTTGTTCGAGCCTTCGAGGACATGCCACTTCTCACCTGGCGCCTCCTGCGTTCATTCCAGCGAAGAAGACCAAAGCCAAAACCCAGCCATGCTCTACTAGCGTAGTCATTGTCTGCCTCTTAGCTCTGACGTCGCATTTCTCCTCTTAAGCATCAGATGGACACATACCGCTCGAGTGCATGTTTGCGAAATTTGAACCTCTGTCTCACGCAATATGTTTACATACTTTGTTGTTCGAGGAAGGTCGAAAGTGGACTCCCAGACAAGACACAGCAAAGAGCGCTGGACAAACGCTACCCCTAACCAGACTCAATTGATTTTGAGCACTGCAGAGAAACGCGATGTCAACACTGTTGGTTATTCTGACGACTTATCTGTCTGTATCCTATGACCTTCCATGGTTTACGTCATACAGTGTGAGAGCAGGACGAAATTAGCAACAGCATTGACAGCGCAATTACCTCTCTGTTGATCTTCTTTGCACCTGCCCAGTGTTGGCATTTAGTACAACGACTGAGACG
>JASAMZ010010491.1:25000-29189 GCA_030248115.1 Linhomoeus sp. GSCO2_2
TCGTCGTCGTCGTCGTCGTCGTCGTCGTCGTCGTCGTCGTCGTCGTCGTCGTCGTCGTCGTCGTCGTCGTCGTCGTCGTCGTCGTCGTCGTCGTCGTCGTCGTCGTCGTCGTCGTCGTCGTCGTCGTCGTCGTCGTCGTCGTCGTCGTCGTCGTCGTCGTCGTCGTCGTCGTCGTCGTCGTCGTCGTCGTCGTCGTCGTCGTCGTCGTCGTCGTCGTCGTCGTCGTCGTCGTCGTCGTCGTCGTCGTCGTCGTCGTCGTCGTCGTCGTCGTCGTCGTCGTCGTCGTCGTCGTCGTCGTCGTCGTCGTCGTCGTCGTCGTCGTCGTCGTCGTCGTCGTCGTTCACTCACACGCTCTAACGGCGACCTCTACAGCAGATTCTACTCCATCCTTCGAAGTCGTCGTCAGTTCAAAACCTCGATTTTCCATGCTTGCTTGACAGTACACTTTGGCGTTGCCAATATCAGACTCGTCGTTTGCTTTGCGCCTTCTAGTCCCGTCGTTGCCTTCGATTTCGTTGACTAATTTCGCGCAATCATCTGGCAGCCCCGCCATGTTTGAAAGATCATAGGCTTTGGGCCACTCAGCTTTCAGGGGAATGACGTTAGAACCGCAAACTATCACGGCCGTTGACAAAACGATCGCGTTATTTAGCGCGGTCATTCTCAAATTGTGATAATCTGACGTGGCACCTAAAGCCTTAGGAAACGCAACTCGAGAAACGCTTCAAAGTCAGTCGCTACGACTGGACAATGATTAGCGTGTTTCACAGCATTTATTGGGGTGGAGCGTCTGGGTAGCAGCTTGCTAATTTGTGTAATCTGAGCGGCAGTATTCCGTTAATCGTGATACAAATTTTCACTGCTTTACGACGTTCAGCTGGGAAGATATCGCATTTGTCACTCGCTGTCAACTCACAGCACTTAGGCACTTGGTTTGACTCCGTCTAAACCACTAGCTTATAGTTTGTTTGTCGGTGAGCGACCCTCGCGGCTTCGCGAATTTTGTGGAGCCAAGAAGTTGGTACATCACACCGACTATGTCCCTATGAAACTTATTCGTGTGACCACCCTGTAGCTATTGATGAGTCAGTGCTCAGTCGTTGAGGAGACGGTTTTAAACTTTGTGTAATATCTAGCGGGCAGCGTCCCTTGCAGATTTGGGACTGTTCGTTCAGTCTAAGAATTGCGTTTTGTGGAAAGTTTCGCAAGAACCTTTATCGGGATAACACCCTTATAATGACGCCCGTCGACTGTTCCTTTCATATACCGTGGCGAAATGGCCGGATGTGCAAAGATGGCTGGGACAACTTCGACGAAATAGCGTGTGCTATCGAGGTACGTATAGGTTTACCCATTGTCTTTATGTGTAAGCCTGTTGTGATCTACCACGAAAACCTACCCCAAGGTTACAGAACAGGGTACCCGCGCGTGCCACCCGCATTCTGTAGTATGTATTTGTAACACGATACCTCAAACCTGCCACCCGCACTCTGTTAGTCAGTCTAGGGCTTTGCGCGTGCTGTAAACAGCTGCTGCACACATACAGTACGCAAGTCGTCACCTGTACTTATTCAGACCGTAATTTGGCGAGTGAAATTTCTACGAACTTATGGTGCAAAGGGTCGCAATGTCCGGCTACATTGAAGAGGGGCCTTTGCTGCTGGACGAAGCCACGAAAATCAAAACGCGAGATTTCTTACTGTAATTGTCGAATTTGTAATTTTACGCTTTGATGTGCTTAACTTTGTTTCAGCGACCCCTCCCGCTATTACGACGTCAAAAATGTGGTCGCCTATATCAAATTCCACCAAAAGTTGGCCATTCTAATCGGTGCCACCGCTCTATTCCTCTTTCTGTTTCTATTACTTATGCTTGTTCTCTTGCCGATTTTGGTGTCGTCACCGCCTTCGTCGTCGCCTTCGAAAGAGGAGCTTTGCGCACGCAGCAAGGACTGCCAAACCCAGGTTACAATACAGGGTGTCCCACGGTGGGTGTTTCAACTTTGATGAGCCCTCGTGCGCTGCTGCGTTGACCGATTTTGCTCAAATTGTGCACACACGTACTACCAAGTGTAGCTTAGACACTTGCAAAATATCAGCGCCCTACACTGATTCACACGTGAATCCGGCACCGGAACGCATAAGATGACAATTTCTTTTGCCTTGTCGGCTTGGAAAGCTACAAAGTTGGCTTAGGTGCAGCTAATTTGGCGCGACTTCTACCACTACAAAGAAGACAAGTTGAGCTTTTGAACGGTCTTGGAACGAACATCGTAGCTTGTTGTAGCATGCTCTCGAACCGCCGAATCAAAGCTAGTCTGCAAACCCATAATCAGGCCCCACCAGCTGCTCTTGCTGCTGCAGAACCTCCTCCACGAGGGCCAGCGTCTTTGACGATTATTCGTTTTGGGGCCGGATTCGCGCGTGAATCAGTGTAGGGAGTTGATATTTTGCAGGTGTCTAAGTTACACTTGGTAGTACTTATGTACAAAATTTCAGCAAAACCGGTCGACGCAGTGGCGCACGGAAGCTCATCAAAGTTGAAACACCCACCGTGAGACACCCTGTATAATACAATGCATTGCGATACAATGCGCAATACGGTACAATACAATACGACACGATACAATACAATACAATACAATACAATACAATACAATACAATACAATACAATACAATACAATACAATACAATACAATACAATACAATACAATACAATACAATACAATACAATACAATACAATACATTCCAACACAACACAACCCAACGCATCACAACACAACACGACCCAACGCAACACAACACAACACAACACAACACAACACAACACAACCTAACACCCAAGACAATACCGCACCCCCTTCTCAGGTGCTTCTAATCGGCGGCCGAAAGTCCATTGGCGTCCACTCGGAAGTACTCAGACTGCACCCAGAGAACGGAACCCTGGTACCCTGGCATCGCAGTCAAGACACCATGGTCCAACGAGAGGACCATATTGGGTTTACATTCGACGACAAGGACCGCCCGTTGCGCGCGATAGACCGTGCCTAAGACTAAGTGTAGGCGTCGGCATAGGGCGGGCTTCCGAAACTCGGAAATGTGCAAATTTTGAATTAAGGGGTGAGATATACATGCAGAAACCTGTAGTCATCTACGTAGGTGCAAATTTGGAGTCAAATCTCATTTGCTGAGTTCTTCTGTGAAGTCGACGAATTATGACAACTTTTGACACTTCTGTGGTTCATTCGTCATACTGTAGGCATACTGCAGCTTCCGGAGTACCATGAGGCCTTCTGGTCAAACCAAATCTAAAATCGAATCGAAATTCGAAAGATGCGGAACGAACGATAGAAATCGAGCTATCCCACTTGCAATATGAGAAAGGTTTCCTCACTAGGAGACGTCAGCAAAGCACAGTACGCCGCCTGTACCGACGCCTACTCATGCTTAGACTTAGAACTAGCATTGTCGCGCGCAACTGGCGACCCCCCTAGATAATGATAGCTGGGGGAAGGTGGCTTCAGGACAGTCGTGAGACTTCCTCTACAGAGGTGTATGACCCAGCTATACAGGGTTGGGTAGAGGGCCCGGAAATGACTACCCAAAGGTGGTGGGGATTCGGAGCAAGGCTGGGTGGGTACTGAGTGAGCTTTGTGACTACAGTACGTACTTACAGTAAAAGCCTAAACTGTTGCAGGGCCTAGACTGTCGCAAAGCTTAGATTGTCGTCGAAAGGCCTAGACTGTGGTAGGGTCTACTACGCTGTCGCACCATGCCCCATTGATTGTCGAAGCCCACATGCAATCATTCGTGTAAGCGCCAACCGGCCGAGGGGGGGGGGGGGGGGGTCGGGGGGGAAGGGGTATAGGACCCCTCAGGGGTGGGGGGGGTCTGAGGTCCCTGGAGGGGGGGTCAAATGACCTAAAAATTTTGCCAAAAAAGTACCAAAAAACAAGCTTTGTCTAAAAACTGTGGAACCGCGTTGGCATCAGTGTAAACTTGAGAGCGTGTGCGCGATAATGTGCACTGGATAGTGAAGTGCCGCTAGACATTTACTCGACAATCTGGTGGGGTATAGCCGCAATTGGTCTTGGATTTGTTCGTGGTACCTGATCCACATATGGATCAGAAGATTCGCCGCAGGCACACTTTGCGCTTATAATTGTGGCACTGATCCATAAATGGATC
>JASAMZ010010492.1:0-16561 GCA_030248115.1 Linhomoeus sp. GSCO2_2
GCACGTAATATTGCTAGAACAAGTGCTTTGGAGCACAAAACGAAACATGTGTCGCGCGGGTAAAACTATGTCGTCAAGGAGAAGTAAACACGCAACACGCCATATCTACTACGCACAGGGCGATGCTTTACGTTAGAATCGCGCCAATTCCTTTGCCAAATCTTGTGGCCACCTCTATTATAATGGAATGGTCCCCTCGCGTAGTGATATTCGGTAGTTTTTTCGCCGCCCCCCAGGGCGGCGAGTATATATGTTGCAGGCCATGGCCGTCTTCAGGCCAAAGCCGTCTAGACGGCTTTGGCCTGGTCGATCAGGCCGCGGCCGTCTAGACGGCGTTGGCCTGATGCGTCAGGCCATGACCGTCTTCTGCTCGAAAAGACGGCCATGGCCTGATGGACCAGGCCGTAGCCGTCTTTAAGAGTGCCAGCTATTACAAGCGCTTGCAGGGAAGGGGCACAGCAGGCCTAAGCAGGAGGTGCAGTAGATGGAGGAGTGTTTATTCCACTTGCAGTTTGCACTAAAACTCGGCCGGCGTCGCGCCTGGCGGGTCTCAACTGAGGCTTAGCGCGACCACCAACTTCAGGGCGCGCTCCGCGCGCCCTGAAGTCGGTCACCGGTCGCGTTAAGCCTAAGTTTCGACCCGCCAGACTGCGACGCCGACTGACTCTTGTGCACCGTGGGCGCAGGGCGAGCCTAAGCATAGCCTGAACTGGAAGGAATATACTATGTCGAAAACTAACAGAGAAAGGAAAAGACGGCCATGGCCTGGCCTATCAGGCCGTGGCCGTCTAGACGGCTGTGGCCTGACGCATCAGGCCATGGCCGTCTTCTGCTCGAAAAGACGGCCACGGCCTGATCGATCAGGCCAAAGCCGTCTAGACGGCTATCGCCTGAAGACGGCCATGGCCTGTGACATATATACGGACGCTATTGTCTGTTTGTGTGTGTGTGTGTGTGTGTGTGTGTGTGTGTGTGTGTGTGTGTCTGTCTGTCTGTCTGTCCGGAACAACTAGACACGACGGTTAGTGCCATCCGATGGAGTCGAATGCGCTGAGTAACGTGCCGTTGTCCGTTTCTGTTGCTAATTTCGCTATTTCGAGATATTTACAATTACAATACGAAAATGTCAAAAATGACACTTTTATTTACAAGTCGTATCGGCAAATTTTTTGCTGAAATGGAAAGAGCACAAGACGCGATGAATTTGTGACATAGTTTTGGATTTTGGAATTCACGAAATTAGGGATATTTTTAAGGTTTTTGTCAAAATTCCCAAATTTCGACAATTTCAAACAGCTTAAATTTCAAAATTTCTTTTCGCGGATGTATCGAGCATAGTCTGCCAAGTATTTAGCAAATAGTTTCAGCGAATATAATTAACGAAATTAGGGATATTTTCAAGGTTTTTGTCAAAATTCCCAAATTTCGACAATTTCAAACAGCTTAAATTTCAAAATTTCTTTTCGCGGATGTGTCGAGCATAGTCTGCCAAGTATTTATCAAATAGTTTCAGATTCTATAATTAACGAAATTAGGGATATTTTTAAGTGTTTTGTCAAAATTCACAAATTTCGACAATTTCAAACGGCTTAAATTTCAAAACTTCTTTGCACCGATGTATCGAGCATAGTCTGCCAAGTATTTAGCAAATTGTTTCAAATTTTATAAATAACGAAATTAGGATATTTTCAAGTGTTTTGTAAAAATTCCCAAATTTCGACAATTTCAAACGGCATAAATTTCAAAACTTCTTTGCACCGATGTATCGAGCATAGTCTGCCAAGTATTTAGGAAATAGTTTCAGAGATTGTAATTAACGAAATTAGGGATATTTTCAAGGGTTTTGTCAAAATTTCCAAATTTCCACAATTTCAAACCGCTTAAATTTCAAAACTTCTTTGCACCGATGTACCGCGCTTAGTCTGCCAAGTATTTAGCAAGTAGTTTCAGATTTTAGAATTCAAGAAATTAGGGATATTTTAAAGGTTTTGTCTAATATGGCAAATTTCGACATTTTCAAATGGCTAGTATTTAGCAAGGTTTTTCTATGGATGTGTCCGACAACGTTTGTTTTTGCCATTCGAACTAAAACTGAATGTGGCAATTGTGATTACTGTGCGGTTCTGCAATCTACAGCAACGGTACTGTAGCCGTCCGCATTTGTGACCCAAAAGAAAAGGGCGTCGTCCCATTTAGACCCTCTTCATTCCAAAGTGAACCTGCGGCGAACATTCCTGATCCATTTATGGATCAGTACCCACCAATGCGCCTTACAGGCATCGATTGCCCAAGTATGGCACAAACTTTCTTTGGAAACTCGAGGTAACTGCGGCGAAACTCCACGAAGAAATGCGAAACTTTCTATTCTGACACACTATGGAATATACTCCTCAAATGCCCGAAACACTATGCGATGCCAATCAACCATCATCGGGTACCCAGTTTTTTCGCCGCGCCTCAGCGCGGCGAGGTGTATATATACGGATGACAATGTCTGTCTGTGTGTCCGTGTGTCTGTGTGTCTGTGTGTCTGTGTGTCTGTGTGTCCGTGGCACCGAAGTAAAATATGTGACATATGTGGTCAAGTAGAGTCAAGGTCGCTGAGTACGGATCCAATGTCCGTTTGTGTTGCTAATTTCGCATTTTCGTGATATTCACAATTAAAATTTAAAAATGTCGAAAATCGACTTTTTCACCTGATGAGCTAGCCGCGAAATTTCTTCAGAAATGGAAAGAGCACGGACCGCTAATAATTTGTAACACGAAAGAAATTTTTTGTCGACGTGTAATTTGATAGAAATACGAAATTGTTTGTCGAAACTTCATAAATTGACAAAAATAGAACGTAATTTCTTGACAAATGTGAATGCAGAAATTGAAAGGTCGCAAGGCAGTAAGAATTTGTGACATAGTTTTTCAGTTTTGAAAAATTGCAATTTGGAGATATTTACAATTAAAATATTAAAACATCGAAAATCGACTTTTTCGCCTGATGAGCTAGCGGCAAAATTTCTTGAGAAATGGAAAGAACATAGGCCGTGAACAATTTGTAACACAAAAGAAATTTTTTGCATATGCGGAATTTCATAGAAATACGCAATTATTTGTCAAAATTTCATAAACTGACAAAAATAGAACGTCATTTATTGACGAATGTAAATGCAGAAATTGAAAGGTCGTAAGCCAATAAGAATTTGTGACATGGTTCTACAGCTTTGAATTACTGCAATTTAGAGCTATTAACAATTAAAATATAAAAAAGTCGAAAATTGATTTTGGCGCCTAATGGACTAGCGGTAAAATTTTTTCAGAAATCGAAAGAGCATAGAACGCGGATAATTTGTAACACAAAAGAAATTGTTTGCAATTGTGGAATTTTATAGAAATACGCCACAATTTGCCAAAATTCTACAAATTGTCAAAAGTGTCATAACGCAGAAATGCGTACACCAAACGAAATTCCTAATAGAGAACGACTGCACTAAACAGTTGGCAAGTTTTTTGTTCGATGTGGCGTATTCCCACAGGTACATATACAACTTCAGATGAACGGCGTCGTATCATGCCGATACCATATAGCGAACGCGGCGATATCACTGAGCTTTATTTAGATCAGTTGTACAGACAACCGTATCGTGGTAATAGCTGATTTGAATTGTAGTACACGTTTTCAAGATACCTTCGCTAGATGCGGCTAATTATGCGAATGAAATTCACTTACTGTTCACCAAGATTTGCCAGACACAAAGTATAGGTTGAACTTTTTACACACACAGCTTGTTACTCTAAGCTTGTTATCATCAAATTGTGTAGAAGACTACTGACTAGAGGCGCCGAGCGGCTGCTCGCGCGCAGGCGAATGCCTAATTATCAGGGCAGAATGTTGGCACAGTGCCAAGGTTTTGAGGTAGCGCCTATGCTTTCGACTGTAATAGCCCCATATCGACCAATCAGAGAGCCCCCAGCCAGTCGGTCGACCAATCAGCGACGCGCAGAAGTCGTTAAAGGTCACGTGACCATGCAAAAAGTGCTATATTTGGTCAGTAGACCACGGGTATTGTGCTTTGGGGGTTCTATAGGTTGCTTTTGAGGGCCATTTGGGCGAAGGCCAAGCAGAAGACCTCGTTCAGACTGGTGACAAGCAGCATTTTTACGGCGAATTTCTGAAAAGTGAGCTAGAATGAGTGATTTTAAGTAATTTAATTTAGTTTATATATGAATTTCGAAGGGTCTACAATGCGTAAAATACACATTCCGTCCGGGACCCACATAATTAAATTATTTTGAATTTGGCGGGCTACCGTAATCCGGTCGAATCCGCCATACCTACCCTCTAGGTCGAATGGGCCGTTGGGTATACTTTACGTGTAAAATCCTCCATACCTACACGAACGGAGGACGGGAATGGGAACGAAAGGGTCGTCCGCGAAGAGCATACTTTACACGTTATTCCTCTATACCTACACATCGGAATTTGGATCCTCTATTCCTACCCTCTCCCTTTTCACGCACGCACGCACGCACGCACGCACGCACGCACGCACGCACGCACGCACGCACGCACGCACGCACGCACGCACGCACGCACGCACGCACGCACGCACGCACGCGCGCACGCGCGCACGCAAGCACGCACGCACGAACGCACGCACACACGCACGCACGCACGCATGCACGCACGCCGAGCATGCGTTGGGTATCGCCCGGCCCAGCTGAACAAACAAAGGAGCAGCTGAACTTCGGTTTAGTACACTGTCTAACTTTGTGAGTAGAATAAAGCATTCGTGCCAACCTGGACATTGGGCCTTCGGGACGCACTTGCCCGTCTCTTGATTTCTGACGTAGCCGTTTAGGCAGAAGCACGTGGCATTTGAGAAGCAGTCTCCAGGTGGCAACTGTGGGCACACGGCCGCTGTTTCACAGGTCTCCTCCGAGCAATATGGGCACTTTTCGAAGAACTCGTTGTCGCCGCAATCCGTGACGGCTGGAAGCAACGAAAGAGTTCTTCCTGTTTTGGTTGAACCCATGTACGGTTATTGGCAGTATTCCCATCCGCCACATAGTGGAAGCGCATCATTCACGTCAGTCACCTTGCATGCACACATGCCGCAGCTTGTTATTAGCATTCGCTCATATATGGAGATCGCAATTATAAGCAACGCCACGATTCACCTGGTGCAGACGTTGACGCAGAGGCAGACTCCAAGCATTTCCTTTTGCAGATAGAGTACGGTAACAATACACCATTCATTTCATCCAAGCAGGCCATGTAGCAGGCTTCGTCCACTCCTGGCGGGATCAGCTCCTGTTGCACTGAACGATCCAGAAGGTAGAGATACAGTATAGTTGATAGTTGACAATTCAGCAACGCAACTGATAGTTTTAAAACAAGCTCCGGTATTAAAAACTTGAGTTTGTATTCTGACTGACATTTCAAAGAGTTGCGTTCTTTCTGCAGAGAGTGCGACAGTTCATCGCCCGCATGCTCCGCTTCATGAGCCCCCGCTTCGCAAGAGGGTATTGCATAGCAATATTGATTTCGCCCGCGATTTGGCTTTTAGAGCAAGAACATCCCTCTTTCAAGCAACGCTTTTAAAAAAGTGACAAAAACTTGTAAAAGTTTTGGCAAACAATTGACAGAGCACAAAAGAGCGCACTATGAGCAATCAAACGGTGTCGCACTTCTGCATGTAGCAAAGAGCGATCTTAGCGTCAAAATCCAGATAATGGCGTTTTCCGCGGTGCGTGTTTGCGTAATTGAACAAACCTTTGTAGCCGCATGAAAGAACACGTCGAGAGCTTTCACCTGGCGTGTCGATTGCCACTCTACGACGTAAGACGAGCGAGTTAGAGCCGTTTTGTGCTTTTGCACCTTCAAGTTACTGTAACTCGCGAAATTCAAATTATTGTGTTTCGACCAAAGGGAGAACAAATGATCAGTGAGTCGGAAGCTATCCAAAAAGCTCGAGATCGTCTCTCTACGACGCAAGTTGAGCGCGTTAGAGCCAGCTTAGCGTCAAAATCCCGAATGGCGTTTTCCGCGGGGAGTGTTTGCGTAATTGAAAAGGTTTTACTGCCACATAGAAGTGCACGTCGAGAGCTTTCACCTGACGTGGCGATTGCCGCTCTACGACGTAAGACGAGCGAGTTGGATCTGTTGTCTGTTTTGCACCTTTCGGTTACTGTAACTCGCGAAATTCAAACTTTTGAGTTTCGACCAATGGGAGAACAAATGATCAGCGAGTCGGGAGCTATCCAAAAAGCTCGAGATCGTCTCTCTACGACGCAAGTTGAGCGCGTTAGAGCGATTTTAGCGTCAAAATGCCGAGAATGGCGTTTTCCGCGGTGCGTGTTTGCGTAGTCGAAAAAACTTTTGCAGTCGCATGAAAGAGCACGTCGAGAGCTTTCACATGACGTGTCGATTGCCGCTCTACGACGTAACACGAGCGAGCTAGAGCCGTTTTGCGTTTTGACCTTCGGCCTACTGTAGCGCGCGCAATTCAAACTTTTGAATTTCCAAACCTCTTAGCTGAATGATCAGTGAGTCGAGACCTATCCGTAGAGCCCAAGATCTCCGCTCTACGACTTTCCAACGCCGAGATCTGGGAGCGTTACGGACGGACGGACGGACGTACGCACGCACGCACGCCGAGCTCTCGTATAGTCTCGCCCGCCTGAGGGCGGGCGAAATAAGGAGTGAAACCATGCGTGGTGGCGATCGCAACAGTAACACGTTTGACCACTTTACAAACGCCAAAGTATGATCCACCTGTTGGAGGCGCGGCCGTAGACGCAGACTCGGCGCATTTACTCTCGCAGACATAGAGAGGCTTCAATCCCCCCATGCATTCCATATAGCAAGCTTCATTGACTCCCGGGGGAACAGGGTATATATCTGAGGGCGTCAGAAGGTGAAGATGACACGTAAAATCGATTTGTGCGCCTTCGAACCGACCAGGTGAGCATTCGCTTCGCAGCATGCACTTGCCCGTCCCTATGTTTCTGACGTAGCCATTATCGCAGAGACAACCAGGCTTCAAACATTCTCCGGGTTCCAGATTTACGCACATGCCAGGCAGCATACACGTCCCCTCAGTACAGACCGGACATTCATAGTAGCTTTCATTGTCGCCGCACGGGACGTCTGAAAGTGCGAAACTAGAAGTTGACTTAGAATTGACGCCTTGAACTACTGTAAGCGTTTTGAAAGTTCACTCTTCCCCCACAAAATTCAAGAAGCAAAGAAGGGTGAGACTTCGAGTCGTGCGAAATAGCACTAGCAGCGACAGTGATGCTTTAGCTTCATTGGGGAAGGGGGTGGGAGGCGAGCCTCGGAATAAGACAATTGGGCGCCGCAAACTCGGCGCACAGCCAAATCGGCACAAGACATCTTGGCGCAAGCTTTTGCGCAAAGCGTCAAGCGTTTGTCAAACGTGCAGACGCGCCGTCACCCGTTGTCGTTGTAGGTGCATCTGTTGCAGGTTCAATCGGACTCTTGCGGTCAACATTCAAGACACAGCGGCATTTAATGACGCCCGCCAAAGTCTCAGGATCTGGCGTGCTCCCGTTATTCACAATCAGAAGTGGTCAAATCAACCTTCACCATCACTTCACCTGAGCTACTGGGTGTGGGCGGTAGCAAAGGAGACATTATCCGGCAAAAGAACTGGCAGCCGTATTGGTTTTGAAGAATCGGATACGCTAGAGACTTGGCCTTGCAGCCCTTGTAGCAGAGCTCTTCGACGGAGAGTGGTCCTGCAAGAAAACGGTACGGTATCGCACTATGTCAATACACTTGGCAAGTTGTCTCCAGGGTAGCCAATAGAAACTTAAACTAGTTTCAGCTTCAGTTTAAGTTACAATAAGTTAACTGAAACTGAAACTGAATTGACTCTGGCACGGACGCCATAACTGAAACTGAAACTGAAACTCCTCGTTTAGTTTCAGTTATGTAAGCTTGGGATTTTTCATAATCTTAGCGCATTTTCATCCAATACTGGCAAGATATTACGGCCAAAGTCGACGCTTTATTCATATCATCAGCACAGCATTCGTCTTAAACACTAAAGATACTAACGAAAGTTCAAAATTGACCCTGAATCAGCAAAATGTCAACACTCATGCATATTTAAACAGTTCGTGGCGACATTCTAGACCTTAAATATCTGAAACTCAGTTTCAGTTACTGAAACTGAAACTCGGCCAGCGCCATAATTCTAACTGAAACTGAAACGCTGCCAGATTCATAATTTTAACTGTAACTGAAACTGAGACTAAAATTAGTTTCTATTGGTCACCCTGGTTGTTTCAACAAATTACGTCCAGTGTGCACAAACAGGCTATACCGAGGCGAGATTCCTAGTGACGATTTGAGTACCTAGGTGGAAGTCTTCGTTTAATAGTGGCGGATCGCGCTGTTGTTTAGTTGAGAAATAACTCTCGCCAAACGCTTGAGTATTGATTGCCAAGTTGGCTGACCTTGGCACTTTGACGAGCATTGGGCCAGATTTTGAAGCATGCTCAAGCTTTCTTCGACTTCCACAAAGCACTCTGAGAAGCAGGCGAGCTGTTCCTCGTTGGGGTCCGCTGAAATTTTTCATGTCGTGTCATCCATGTCGGCGGTGACAAGTACATACATGACTGACAGTGGCGTTGCCAGAATTGATAAGTATCTATGTAAGTGGGAGGGGCAGAAGATTCACAGCCATTGTGCAAACGTGAGTAAATTAGCGCCGCATATTCACTTTGAAGGCACAATTTCACTATTTAAAGTGCCGCAGACGAATATTTGGTTATTAGAAACGATACGAGTGAAAACTGCACCGATAGCAGCGCCGCAGCAAAAAAATTTCTGCTGTGGGACATTTGTGAGGGAGGCACTTACGTTAGGCGCCTGGGGGGGAGGTATTTGACTCTCCCCATGCATGGTTACGCAACTGAGTATGGTAGGTTGCATCGGCAAGATGTATGCACCAACTGAGAATGGATCAACGTGTGCCTACGTTTGCATATCAATAATCCATTCTATTTGACTTCAAAGCCGGAAGAAGCGCCCACTCACCCGTTGTCGGCACTGGGGTGGTCGAGGGCGCAGTCGTGGTTGTCATTCGACACTTGTTCATGCACATATACTCGTCCTGGGTTTTCGGCGGCGGGACATCGACTATGCATTCCGAGAAGCACAGACCGTCGACGTCCTCTGGCGGGTCTGCAAAACGAGCGGCGAAAGAGCTACATTCATTGTACGCGTGTGTTCGACTGTCCAGAAACATACTGCGTGCACAGTATTACAATGTGCATATTGCTCCGCGTTACGGTATGACAACAGCATGTTATGCACCGAAGCTGCAGATGAAACGGGCCAGCAACCTGTAGTGTTACACACACAAGCAAAATAACATAATATGTGGTCCCTACAGACAGTAATCCTCTGAAACCGCAAACCTGCGACTTGGCACTCCGACGCCTCCACGCACATTCCTGACAGCTCGTCTCGGTAGAATCCTTCAGCGCACATGCACTTGGGCGGGGGGCACTCGCTCTCGACGAAGCAGCCACGATAAGGTTGTCGGCAAGTCAGTTCCGAAGATGGGCACTCGTCCAAGTATTCGTTGGGGCCGCACGAAATCGGCAGGTCGGCTGCAAATGTGAAACTGTACTGTGTACTCAGATGTACATCGACGATCCGCGTGTGGGGAAAGCACTCTGAATGAAGCAAAATCACTGTTGTCAATCGGCTGCATATGGCACATCGGACAAAACTTCACCCTATCTATCCCGCCCATGCGGCCCATACGGCCCTCCGTCCACACACACAATCACCTCCACCCCCCCCCACCCTCCTCAGCCGTAGGATGATGATGATTGCAACCACGGTCGGCCAAACTTAGAACATCGCGCTATTTACCAGCTATGGAGCTGCTTACATACTTTGTTCAGGGCTTGGAAGAGTCGACGCTTGAGTGGCTGAGGCTCCATGGTTCTTACACTTCAACTTGCAAGCAAACTTTCGAAGCAACGGCAGCTTCGCGTCACCTGACATGCACTCTTCGTAACAGCTCCCGTCGATATCTGTGGTATTTCGGGTGCGAGCTTATATGAGAGTGGTTATGTAGTCTTCCGGTGTTACATACAATCACGGTCGGCCAAACTTAGAAGATCACGAGTTCACCAATTAAAAGAAGAGCCTTACTTGGCTCCAAAGTTGGAAGGTTCGGCGGCGCTTGAGTAGCTGAGGCTCCATGCTTCTTACACTTCAACTTGCAAGCAAACTTTCGAAGCAACGGCAGCTTCGCGTCACCTGACATGCACTCTTCGTATGTAACAGCTCTCATCGATTTCTGGGGTAGGCACGATAGGTGCTTCTGTAATTGTAGAAGTGTTACGCGAGCGGCAAATTGGAGTGTGCTAAATCCTTGTAACGTCACGTTAGACATACCAGTCGTCGCTATCTTCGACTTTTCATTGTCGAGACACTCTTCAAAGCAGCCAGGCTCAACCGCATTCCTACACTTCATCATACAGATTGGATACAGGTTTAGGATCTTCTGCTGAACGGCTCCTGCAAAGAACGCCGTGCGATTCTGCAGCTATTCCATCAAATTTTTACAACTTTTGAACCCCAGTCTTCCAATTCAAAGTGATTTTGAATTCGAAACTTTATTCAAACAGGCTACCGACTCGTACCAGAAGCTGCAGCAGTTGTAGAGGCTTCAGCGCTTTCCACGTCTTCGTATCCGTATTCGTATTCGTAGTCTTCCGGGCGACCACTTAGTATGAACTCGTCCGGATCTGCAAAGATAGCGACACACCTACCGTATATCTTCTAATAATTCCGGGTCTGCGATAATTCTCCGTCTCTAATAATTCCCCGGGGAATTGGCTCAAATTTACCCGTCCAAACAACAATTCCCTGGTCTCTAGTAATTCCCCGGGGGAATTAAGAATTCTTAAGAAACTGCTGCCAGTCAGTGTATAGCATGTATCTCGCCACATGATTACAGCAGTCAAACGTTAAGTAACCTCATGCAGACCAATTTAAATGCCGGTTCATGCAATTTCAAACAAGAGTATGGTTTGGAAAACGTATCTTTATGAGAATTTAGATTTGATTTGATTTGATTTGATTTGATCACTTGATTTCCGCGAAAATGGCCGCTGAGCAGGTATCGAAACAATAATTCCCTGGTCTCTAATAATTCCCCGTCTCCAACAATTCCCCGGGGAATCGGCGAAATATTTTACATCGAAAAAATAATTCCCCCGAGGATTATTAGAAGATATACGGTTGTTTTCTTGATCGGTTGCTGGAGTCGTGCTCCCACGCGGTGATACATACATACTACCGACTGTACAGACCTACATTGTACTCACACATGTAATCTAACTGACACGCACATGCTCACATCGCTAACATCTATTTATCTAGTTGTCGTAGGTATGTACCTTTTCCGGCTGCGGCAAAGGCCATGTCAAGGTTGGTAGGCCGGTCAGCGGTTGCAGGCCGACTCGCCTACAACTTAGAACCGGGTAACACGCGTGATATCGTTGTGTTGCCTGCAATCAAGTCACTTAATGCTACCTGGATTAGCAGCGTACAAGTTAATATCATCAACATCTTTGTTTGTCGCATGACCTCTTTCTGGTCTCGAAAATACCGTATACTAGTGAAAGAAAGTGTTTGGTGGACGGTAAAGTTTCAGTAAAGCTCTCTTGGGCAAAACCTTTCTGAAGACACCTTCACTAATGGACTCGCAATCGCCAAATGGAAAGCGTTGATGAATTCTCACACCCGTTGCTCTTTCCGCGGAGCATACACTGGTCCATTACCGAATAGCTTCAGGGACTGTCAATGTCCACTTCGATTGGAAGCTTGTCAATGGCTACGATTCGGGCAAATATGGTACGGTAAGCAAAGCACTACAATCGGTCGATTGGCGATGTTTGTTGACGGCAGCAGCGTAAATAGGGAAAGTTTTGACAGCAAAGTTTTGATACTAAATCGCCCCCAGAATTTTGGTCCAAAGTTTTCAATATAAAAGCTCAAAGTAAGAATTAATGGGCGCTTTCTCTGAACTTTTCGAATTTTCTGTATTTACAAGGAGCTGTGTTTGTGTCATGGTAATTGCGGTATTGCTTTCCCGTGGCATACGACTAGAAGAGAGCCGAAGCGGCCATTTTGAGACACCTTTCCGCAAGCAAGCGCTTCGTTTGTAAGCCCCGTCAAATATGAGTACGCCAACGTGTAACAATGGAATTTCGTTACTCATCAATGTTCATTCTAGTCTATGTAGCTCTGTTTCATTCGGCGTCTCTTTCCTGGTGCTGTTTTATGGCGCATTTGATCAGGCAACTCAGTGGGTCAACCATCTTCAAGCCAAGGCAACGCTCGCCACAGCGCCGTCTCACCTCTGAAAAGAATTCGTCTGTAGAAGGCGATGGAGGATAACCGATTCGTCTTGGCATCGTCCAATATTGGACTCAGAGACTTTCTCTTAGGACGATGTAAGGGGGCATGGGTTTTGCAGCTGTTGATGGTCGCTGATATTCTTGACATCCTGGATGTCACTTTTGAAATCATCAATTTCAGCCTTGCGATCAAAAGGGACACAGTAAATTGCCATGCGATGTCATCGCACGGTGTGACATCGCCTTGCGTTGTCATGCATTAGCCGCATCAATGCGCAGTGCCACGTTTCGTTGTGCTTGGCGCAGTTTTCCAGTCATGATACTCCTACGCTGATTAGTTTGCGTATCATGGCGGAACATTACGGTACAACTATAGGCGCAGTGGCTCAGAGCTCCAGGTGGTCAGAAGAGGCTTTTGCATGTTTTTTACATCTTATGATATTTCCTTGCTTTCAGGCAAGCTGACCATTGATGAAATGATGGCTAGGGGCCGATTGTACCAATGTAGTTTGTAAATGCACTTCTGCTCTCGGGCTGATTGTTGAATATTTCAATCAACATTTTTGCGTTGGACTTTCCATTTAGTACCGCTGGCGCGATCGGGTCGGTTTTTGACGGATTTTTAGAATCCTATGTTAAAAATCTGGATTTTGAGGATTTTTGAATAGGTAGCGCGGCGAGTGGTACACTACTCAACATTATATTATAGAGCTTGATGTCACACAGCGTTTGCCATGTTGCATCACTCGGTTCACTGCGCTGCTGCCGAATCTATAAACGGTATCGGAGTTTATGCGCAACTCGATTCAAGGTACTCTGGCGAAATATGACGTCGCAGTGGCATGGCAGCGCTGACTCATCTCAGGACTTTAGACTACTGTACTGCAATGATGCAAGCCGTTTCGGTGCTTGCAAAGTGTCAATCTGCCCGAAGTCTTCAGTCACGCCTGACGCACGCCCTAAAGGAGCTTTGCAAGTGTGATAAGGTGCTCTTGCACCATGACTGTCTCAACTTATCAGTCGTTTCGCGCATTGTTGAAAACAGCGCGGTTACCAGCAGAAAGCATTCTCTGTCTGCAACACACTTTCACAGAAGGGGATAATACACTTTCGCGTAATGGAGCTGCGATTTGTAGCAGCTTCAGTCACGCTTCTCAGTGTGACATTAGCCGTGAGCGGTCAGCTGGACGAGGATGTCCTCTACAAAGTCGCACCTGGCAAATATGACAAGAGTAAGCTGCCAAAACTGGCGGACGAAGCGGAGGAATTCTCCATTTTCGCGTCCACTGATGCGGCCGAGTTCATGAATGTGCGTTCTTCAGCTGTGAATTGCTACCGTGGAGTTGTCTGACAAGTGCGAAGCATAGGATAGCGCTTGAAACTCCGTGCTGAACGTGGCTTGCTTCCTTGAAATTTGAATGACGTGTAATGTGAATTTGTGATTCAGCCGATTATGGAGGCAAAGTTCAGATGTATCTGAAATGTGAAATTTCTGAAATCGGGCATGGCCAAGTGCCTCACGAGGTCCTCGCTTGACCTCTTGTGTCCGTATAGTCTGCAAATAAGCACAACAGACCCATTGCAGGTCTACATTGCCAACGTGCTGGTGGCCCAACGTCGAGTGCAGTCCGTCCAAGCGATCTACGACCCTGAAACCCAAGTGGTCACGCAGGCGGCCATCTTCGTCAGAGAAGAGGGACCGAAGTACAAGTTCCTCGCCGACGCAGGCAACGTGCTCACAGAAGAGCAGCTGCTGGATCGTGTCAGACAGCTGCAAGAACAGGGCTACCTGCTGACCGAACTGAGACCCGTTAGTCCACTGTTGTGAATGCGT
Organism: Linhomoeus sp. GSCO2_2; assembly: GCA_030248115.1. Lineage (NCBI taxonomy): Eukaryota > Metazoa > Nematoda > Chromadorea > Monhysterida > Linhomoeidae > Linhomoeus > Linhomoeus sp. GSCO2_2. Next base: position 14,243 of record JASAMZ010010492.1, read on the forward strand.
TGCAGTACTACTGATGGCCTACATGCAGTTACAACAAGCGTTGTCGACTTCCAAGCTTTCCAGCGCCATCCAAGTGCCATAGGCACAGTGTGTAGCAGAGATAAATGTACATAGGCGTCTAATGCAAAGGAAAGACAGAGCGCTAGTGGTTTGAATCCCTTCGTCCATTTCCATGACATTGTTGACCAGACCACTGAGTCACAAGGGCATCTTCACCATAAATCATTCCTTTGAGCACTACAACTGTTCCAGGTCGCCGTCGCCGAGGGTCATACTCAATTCCTCAGCAAGTACATTGAAAACTCCGAAGGACGAGTGGTGGTGCAGTTCGGGACGCCTGAAGCTCCTCCTGAATCCCTGGGATTCCACATTGTGGACGTGGCCGGCTTCTACACAGCCTCAGGGGAAATACGCCACGTCAGCGTCTGGCACAACAATGGGCTGTATCCTCCCAACAGCAGATACACTCACCAGACGCCCATCGGCGACTGCAGCGACTTGGACGACAGGAACAAGGACGATGGGTTCATTGCCGTCAAGTACCAGGTTGGGCGTGAAGAAGGAGACGGCACCAGTGTGGCGCATACTGTAGTTCCACCTGGGATAGTGGGCCGTTTCAGGTGTACGGTGGTAGAGGAAACGACCCAGCGTACTGCGCAGGCATCTGGGTGCCCAACGCCAGCGATCGTCTGAGCATCATCACCGAGTCCACTTCTGTAGACGGGCTGCTAGAAAAGATGCGTTCCCTCCAGGTAAGCACGAGATCATTTGCGCTTGGTCACTACAGTGTCAGCTATGTAGGTAGATGAACGCATTGATGACGACTGTTGCTCATACCTGGACTTCTTAGAGTTCACAAGGCGTCAGTCTCAACAGTCTCAACATCAAAACCAATCATTTCAGGGATTCGGCATTTCTCCAAGGTCCATCAGCATGCGTCCAAATTCGGATGGGACCACCACGTACTACGTCCTGTGGACTGGAGAAAACCCAACCTACCCGGCCAGTCCTCCATTGTGGGAAACTGGAGACATTCCCAAGTCCTACTACCCTGGATCCAATCAGGGCTTCACACAGAACGAACTCCAGATGATAGACAACTTGGTGTCAGACTACATGAAGAGACACCAGATTCCAGCCTTCAGTTTCGCCATTGTCATCGGGGAAGAGCTGAAATACGCGGCCGCCTATGGCCAGAGAAATGTCCTAACTGAAGAGCCAATCAGCTACCAGGACAGGTTCCAGCCGGGCAGCATTGGAAAATCGATAATGTCCACTTGCGTCTTTAGACTCATTGAATTGGGGCTGCTGCCTTCCATTGCTTCTCCAGTCTTTGGACCCAATGGAGTTCTGGGAGAAACGTGAGAGCTACAAAGTATTAGTGAATGCAAACTTCCTTCTGGAAACTGTCACGTTTTAGCTATGGCCAGCCCCCCTACCCACCCAACATCCTTGGCATCCAGTTGCACCATTTGTTGGACCACACTGGAGGTTGGGGACGCCCACCCGACGTCACCTTTGACATCACCCCTTTGTGGCATTTGAACGACGTCGATTTTATCAACGCGGTCCTCACGTACTTCCCTCCGAGTGGACCGCCCGACAGCTTTTGGATGTACTCCAACTTCAACTACCGGTAATAGGCCAATGGTTTGCTGGTCGCTGTTTGCACGAGCGAGCGGTTAATACACCACTGCACGCCTGTGCGTTCGTGAATGCGTCGCGCTTTCCTGGGCGCGTTTTCGCGTTCGTGAACGCGCGTCGTGCGTTCCTGTGTGCGCTTGTGAGGTCCTGGCTGAGTTTATGCGTTCCTGGGCGCGTTTGTGGGTTCCTGGGTGCGTATACACGTCCGTGCCCGCGTTTGTGCAATCTGGTAGCCTTCGTTTGTGCCTTGCCGCGCGCGGTATCCGTTCCTGAATCTCTGACCACATCAGAGCAATACGCCCATTTAGACTGATGCAACTGGTGATCGAGACGGTGACCCACCTGCCCTTCCAGAGGGTGTATGAAGAGCTTGTCTTCAAGCCAGCTGAAATCGAGAACAAGTACGCAGTGGAAACGGGCCTGTGGGACAACCGAAGAGGCAATTCGGCCGTCTTCTACGGAGAAGGCGGATTTCTGGCCGATGTCTACACTTGGCCAAAGCACACCCATTGGCTGCCCGCAGGAGGCTGGCTAATGAGCGCAGTTGACCTGATTCGATTCATGGCAAGTGGACTGCCTGACTGATTGACAACGTTTACAAGCGAATTGGCATTGAGATTTGAAATCGCCAATCGCAGGTTCGCGTGGACGGCTTCAACCAGAAGTATCCAGACA